>CABHPQ010164662.1:0-16274 GCA_902168405.1 Peromyscus aztecus | reverse complement strand
TTTTAAAAAACAACAAACTGCTTCTTTTATCAGAAATAAAACAATACAAGGCAAACATAAAACAATAGCTACAGTGATTGCAGGGGTGTAGTCAGAAGATTTCCTGTGTCCCTGGAAGTTTTTCTATGTCCTGCTCAGTCCTGCAGCCACTGAGACCCAAATGAACACACAGAGGCTTATATTAAATATGAACTGTATGGCCTAATGGCTCAGGCTTCTCGCTAGCTAGCTCTTACATCTTAAATTAACCCATTTCTATAAATCTCTATTTTGCCACGTGGCTCATGACTTACCAGTACTTTTACATCTTGTTTCTCCTGGTGGTGGTTAGTAACATCTCCTCTGCTCTGCCTTTCTACTTCCTCCTCTCTAGTTAGAGTGTCCTGCCTAACTCTATTCTGCCTCACCATTGGCCAAACAGCTTTATTTATCAACCAATCAGAGCAACACATATTCATAGCATACAGAATGACATCACCCATCACTTCCCTTTTTTTTTCTACTTAAAAGGAAGGTTTTAACTTCAATGTAGTAAAATTACATATAATAAAATAGTTATCAAGCAAGAATTACAGTTACAATATTTAGTCTATTTCTATTTTTTAAAATTGAAGAAAATATTTTATCTATCCTATATTTGTGAGTCTAAAGTTTCATATCTAATTTATCTTTATCATTACCAAGGAAAATTATAACTATCTAGTCTTCAGCTACATCAAAGACCTCAGAAGGATAAAATATTACCTAAGTAAATAGGAAATGCATTGTAGGCAACTTCTAAAATTCTGGAAATGACAGACAGCTGCTTGCCTGGACAGTCATCCAAAGTTCCTCTGCAACACTGGGGCATCCACCTTCAGCCTATAGGTCTAGAGTTTTTTAGTTGCTTCTCCTTGTGTCATGTAGAATATTTGGCAGTCTCCTCTGTGAAGCAGGACCCTGAAGGACCATTTTGACTTGCAAAGTTCAGTGGTCACCTTCCTATGGGTCCTGCATGTCCAGTTTGTATAACATATTATCAGCAGTCTATGCAAGAGCAGTTTCTTGTCCAAATGGCTATTTTTGCCAAAAAGAAGATAACTCCATATGAAGTGTCTTTGATGCCCATCTTCCTTTTTGAAGTAAATCAGTGTTGCCAGGAGCAGACATGTCTCACTGTCCAGAAAGTCTGTCTTTAAAACATTTTAAATTCCATACTCTGTAGGTCTTTTAAGTGTTTGAAGATTACCTCTCTATCTGAAATATATCTATGTATACCTAGAAAAATGAGCTAACATCACTATAAGTTTGAATATCATAGTTGATTAGTTATTAATCTGTATTTCTTAATTATGCATTACAATTTCAATGAGCCGCACAAACATAATACCTCAAAAAAGTGTAGAAATATACATACAGTATAACAAAATTAACTTCAAATTTGTATCAATAAACTAAAATCCATAGCAATGTAAAACATTTTTAAACAAGTTGTTGCTCTTTAAAAGTAGGTTCATTAATCTACCCTTCTGTTCTATCATATCTATACTATCTCCTTTTCTTCCTTAGAAAGAGATTGCATTCATAGTCAACCTGCTTTAAATAAATATAAACATTTATAAACAATATTTTGGGAATTGGGGCATAGCTTCTCATAATACTTTTTGCTGGAGGAGGGTGCTGGCAATCTAACAGGGATCTTGAGATAATTAAGAATTATGATCAAGTCCTGACTGGAGTAATCTGTGACACTGCATTGTCTGAGCCCGTTGCCTTGAAGCTATTTTTGGATGTTGGATCATCTGGGCTATGGCTGTCATTGGAGACCTTTTAGGGGGTCTTGGTTGATCCATCCTTATTAGCCTGGAAGCAATCCACAGGTTCTCATCTTCTGTGAAAACAAAAGCAGAATCTCTTTTCCAAAGCAACATATCCTTGGACATAAACTTTGAAGTCCAGATACCTTTAAAATACACACACGCACACACACACACACACACACACACACACACACACACACACATGCCTAATTCAGTGGGGGAAGGAACCATTAAGCTGTTGATACTGAATTAGTACAGCTACTATGGGAATCACTATGAGATTCCATAGACAATGAAAAATATGAATATTGGGGTCTTAAGCATAGACAACGAACGAATGCTGGGAATGAGAGTAATAGTCTTCTCTAGGCAAGAGTCCTGTAATTGATTATCCAATACAAAGTGATCAGCCCTGAAATCATATATATATATATATATATATATATTCACATTATATATACATTATAAATACATTATAAAGACTGTGAAGATTTCATTTATGTATTTAAGAATATATATAATTTTAATAGCATCATTATGTTGATTATATATATATATAATGTCCTGTCTATTTCTAATATTATATATCTTCTCCTTTTTTGTTTGGTTCATTTTGGTAGCTCTGTTTTTTCAAATCTTCCTTAAAACTCTCTCCATCTACCATTCATCTAAACTACTGTCATATGTGAACTTCAAATGTCTTGATACATTGAAAAAATTCCCTTTTGTTTTTCTCAGCATCACCATGCCAGACAGTCTAGCTGCTGGTATATATTGTGTGAATTCTTGTAATTCTTTATCATTTTACCTCACTGTCCCTTTACCTCTCCAATTCATTTAGCACATTAAAAGCAGAGTGTATTCCTTTTTTAAAAACCTGTATTTATTTCATTGTTGTTTTACACACACACACACACACACACACACACACACATACACACATAAATACATGACTACAACCTGATGAGCCTATATAATTGTACTTCTATGTGTCTGATTTCAGGGATGACTACTTGGTATTGGGCAATCAATTAAGCAATTTTGGGCTCTTTCCTGGAGAATGCTCTCAGTATTCCTTAGTTACCTCTAGTTTTCTATTGGTGGGGCCCCATGAACTCCCCCTTTTTCATGTTAGCATATCTATTTTTGTCATTCCTATTCAAGTCTTGCTTGGGCAGTCATGTTGATGAGATGCAGCTTCTTTGACATTTGTAGGAAATGCAATATCACAGAAAACTTCCCCTTTCTCTGGCTCTTACAACCTCTCTGCCCCTCTTCTGTTATGATCTCTCTCTCTCTCTCTCTCTCTGTGTGTGTGTTTGTGTGTATGTGTTTGTGTGTGTGTGTGTGTGTCTATCTGTCTCTCTGTCTGTCTCTGTCTGTCTGTCTGTCTGTCTGTCTGTCTGTCTGTCTGTCTCTCTCTCTCTCTCTCACACACACACACACACACATCAGGTCTCACTAGATATCCCAGACTGACCAGGAACTTGCTATATAAACCAGGCTGGCCTCAAACACACAGTTATTTCCCTGTTACTGCTTCCTAAGTCCTGGGGTTAAAGAAATTCTCTACCATGCCTGGCTCTCTTACAATCTATATTTGATTACGTTACTCTCTATAAAAACCTTTTGAAAAGATCTGATTTTCCTCAAAATATTTCATAACCACATGATTTACCAAGTCCTACATATGTATTTCTCCTCAACTCTCTATTTCCAATTTTTCTCCTTTTCCCTTTTATGATCAGAAAATTCAAAATTCTTATATTATGGTGCATGTTTTATCTCTGTTTCTTAGCATATCATTCATCCTGTGGACAAGCAGCCCCATGTTTCCTCATAAGAAAATATCAGGTTTTCAAGGGTCATCTTGTTATTTCATATGAAAAGAGACAGAGATGAGGCAAGTGAGGAAAACTGCTGCTGGATCTTGGTGGCTATGTTTCCTTGTGATCAGAATGCTTTTTTTAAATTGTACATCCTTGAAGCTGCATTTCTTCATACTATCTCAGAAACTTGATAACCAAGAACTTTCCTAATTGCCATAGGTGAACACTGGAAAAGATTCTGAAACCTTATACCCTGATGACCTTATGATATCATTTATACAAGGATGTATATCCCCTTTTATAGGATCTTCCAGAGTGTGTTTCTCAACCTGTAGGTTGTTATCCCTTTGAGCATCAAATAACCCTTTCACGGAGGTTTCCTATGATCATTAGAAAACACAGATATTTATACTATATTTTAAAACAGTAGCAAAATGAGAGTTATGAAGTAGCAGCAAATATAATTGTATGGTTGGGGGTCACCACAAATGAGGAACTGTATTAAATGTTCATAGCATTAGGAAGGTTGAGAACCAGTGTTCTAGAATATCACAGGGAGAAGTACCCCTAAAGAGATTTCTGGTCCATCAAGATTTGTGACATAAACATAGGTCAACTAACCCCAATACATAAATATGCTGTAAACATCATAAATATTTATAAAGCTCAGAAGAAACACACAATGCAAGATCTAGTATGTTGCTACCACTTTGAGCATCAGACTCCAGTCTCTCCAGATTATAAAGATGCTTAAATGTCAGCATCTCTTGGCTGAATTCTTTGTCTCAATAAGACAGGAACTGAGAAGAATCCTTCATGCATTACTTGTTATACTTTCAAAAATGTCTTCCCTATCTACTAATCTAGTAACTTCTTTATTCAATATCCTCTGTCACATAATTTTGTTAAGTATATTTTGCATCAAATAGTAAGAAACAGATTCTGTACAATGTTAATATAGTGTTTGAACTATATGGCAAAATTCATATTAAAAACTGGAAAACTATTTTCCGTACATAGAACTTTAACAAGGTTCATAGCCAGGTGGCCTCACTCCTGATTACAACATAGGAATAGCCTAACCAATGTTAATGCTGTTTTCTGCTGGGTTTTCATATCGCTCTTGCTGGTCACTAGGACCCTTGGAGGCCTAGGTTGACCTTGCAATCCTGCATTCATATCCTAGCTACTTCCATCTGATTAGAAATGTCACTTGCCAGTAGGACATATTTCCAGATAGCAAAAGAGTACACTGATGTTAACGTTATAGATGAAATGCCCACTATATCTCTAAACTGATCTGTGATTGCATATTTATGGTTTATATAGCTGTCTGTTTTGCATATTTCATAACTATTCTTGGTCCAAAATGGCAGAACAATATTCGATCTTAATATACAGCATTCCTGAACTGCATGCATGCAAATCGGAGCATAATTATTTGCTTCATTTCATCTGAATCAACATAATAATCTTGATCATTAGAAATGGCAAGATATTGGTTGGCTGTGTGCCTCAGTGGGTAAAGCATTTGCCACTCAAACCTGACAACCTAGGAGCCCCATTCACAAGCCACAGAGAACCAACTCTAAATATTATCCTCTTTTCTCCACAAGCATATCACCACACACACACACACACACACACACACACACACACACACACGCACAGTATACAAACACAATAATAATAATAAGAATAATTTGAAAAACAACAAGGAACTACTTGCCATTAAAGATTTCCTTTGTTTTCAAACTTACTGTTTTACCCTTAGGAAAACATTTGGCTACCACCTTCCTGATTCAACTCAATGATGTAATGTTGATATGGATGGTGAGGCCAGGAGGGCACATTTTATGGAGAGCTAAATATCTGACCCTAATAAGGAGGCTTCTGTAAGAATATGTTACATTAGTCTACTAGGAATCACACAGGCATTTTGAAGAACGTCCTCAGCAATGCCTAGGTTTTGCTGACCTCCTTAAAAGTTCTGGAGACATTCTGTTCAAATTGCAGTCCTGAAGTGCTTTTAGAACTCACTTTGACATTGCTTTGCTGGCATTGATGTTTATTGAAAAGAAAAGAGAGATATCTTCATTTCACAGCTGAATCCATTAGAACATGTTTTTGGAGGACCTCTAAACCTAAGGGAGAAAGCTGATTTCTTCAATATTTCAAAATATAAGGATGGCTTCCTTCTCATTCTGTACTGATGCTTATCTCACCAAAGTTAATGAAATAATGACAGAACAAGATAGTCTATACAATATTCTAATTGTGGAAATAATTACTTTCCTTTATTGATTCTACCTTACTTGTGATGTGGTATAAAAGGTTCTTGCATTCATTATACTAATGCAGAGGAATATCTATAATGATTGTGAATGATGATCTCAAAAAGTAATTGACTTTTAATTTCTAGTGTAGTAAGAACCAAATAATAAAATATTTACATTAAAAAAGTTAAACTAGTGGCAATCATATTTAACAAAATGCCTGAATAAGTGTTATTTTTTCTTAACTACTTAAAAAAGTGTAAGACCACTTCCTCAAGAAGAGATAATGTTTTGTAGTATAACAGCACAGATGATGATTTTGACTTTCTCTGAGGTTTCCAACACTGCATGTACTCAAGCTATTAAATTTAACCATTCAAGTAGGTGTTTAGGGAAATCTAACTATGTTTATTTATTTATTTAAAGCCTATTATATTTTTAAGCTTTACTGAGGTAGTCAACATTTAAAAATCAAATGCATTAAATGCATACATTTTGCTGAGTTCAGTGTGTACATCAATGATACAACCACCATTATTAAAGTCCTACACACTGTACTGTCTTAACCTTTACTGGTAATCTTTTGTACAGTTTGGGGATGTCATAGTTTGCTTTCTGTAGCTGTGATAAACACCATGAAAAAAGTAACTTGTGGTAGAGGGGGTTTATTTGGTTTCCATGTCCCTGCCATAGTACATCACTGAGGGAAACCAGGGAAGGAACTCATAGAATTAACCTGGAGGCAGGATGTAAAGTAGAGGTCATAGAGGAGTGCTGCTTACTGGCTTGCAATGCATAGTCTTACTTCTTACATGACTCAAGACCACAGGCCAGTCAACAGAAAGGAGGTTTCCAAGTCAACTATTTAAGGTCTTTCTTGAGTCCACTTTGGCCTGTTTGTTGTTGTTGTCCTTGTTCAGTCCATGTTTAGGCAGTGATGCTAGTGAAACTTTATGGGTGTAGCTTTTGACATTACTAGAAGGCATAGTTTCATAGCAACCTCTTTGATTCTGTGGTCCTCATAAATCTTTCCACTGTTCTCTTCTGCAATGTTCCCTGTGCCTAGCTAGTGGTGTGTGTGTGTGTGTGTGTGTGTGTGTGTGTGTGTGTGTGTGTGTGTGTGTGGCAGGGGGGGTCATTGTGTAGGTGCATGCACTGGGACTGGGCTCTACAACTCTGTATTTTGATTAGTTGAAGTTTTCAGTAAAGAGCTCTGTTTGTTGAAAGGATAAATTTCCTTGATGAGGGATGAGGGCCATATTTTATTTATTTGTTTATATAAGGACAAATCTTAGAATGTACTTAGAGGTTATGCTGGTTTAGTAAAGTGATGGTTGATGGTGCTTCTCCAAGATCCATGGTTTCATTATCCCTGGGTAGTTAGCTAGATTTCTAGTACCAGGCACAGATTTTACTTTTGCTTAGTAGGTCTTAAGTCCAACTAGGGAGTTATTAGGTACAGATGTGGTATGCATGCCAGTACTGCATCCTTTGGGTAATCCTGCATCCTTAGGGTAATTATGTTGTGCTTGTCACTGTTAAAATTAAGTTTTGATTACTTCTTTGAGAATATCACATGTGTATACAATATATTTTGATCAAATTTACCTCTCTACCCCCCTCTAATTTCTCTGGGATCCAATTCCCAACCCATCTCAACTTCATATCCTATTTACTTATTTTTTATTTATAACCTGCTGAGTACAACTTATGCTGCCAATATGCACGTGTGTATGAAACCATCTACTGGAGCAAGGTCAACCTATTAGGAGCCATACTCTTAAAAAGGCTGACTCTCTCTTCCCTAAAAACCAATAATTATTAGCATCACCTCAGTTAGGGCTGAAATATCATGATTCTTTTCTCCATTATTTCCAGTAGGTTGTCCAGGTATTTTTTTAATTATTATTTTTTCATTTGGTAATAATCATATTCTTTCCTTTCCCAACCCTTCCCATATCTTTCCTTCCTCCCTACCTACCCAATTTTATGCAATCTTTCTCTCTCTCACCAAAAATTAAACTAAAAAAAGAAAGAAATGAAAATTAACAAAACAAAAAATACTCACCCCCAAACCACTAAAACAAATAAAAAAAAAGCACCCACACATAAACACACACACAAAACAAAACAAAACAAAACAAAAAAAACAAGGTCTATTTTGTGTTGGCCTGAGCATGGGGCCTGCCCTGGAGTGTGGTTGATATATTCGGTTATGCTCTTAGCTAAAACTGATATTCTCTTTCCCAGTGGGTGTCAATTACAGCTTCTTGGCTAGAGGTGGGGCTTTATATCAACTTCCCCTTCTTACTGTTGGCATTTCCTCTATTTCGAACTTGGGCAGATCTTCTCTGTGCTGTCTCAGTCATTTTAAGTTCAGATGTACATCAATTCTAGTGTATCTGGTGGACACTGTTTCTTTGGATTATTCTGACTCTTCTGACCCTTACAATCTTCTGCCTCCTTTTCCTTATAGATCCTTGAGCCTTGAGGACAAGGTTTGACAAAGATATCACATTTGGGCTGAGCACTCCAAAGTGTCTCATTCTTTGCATGATGCTCAGTTGTGGATCTCTTTGTTAATTAGCATCTACTGCAAAAAAATAATCTCTGATGACAGTTGAGTGATGCTGATTTGTGAGTATGCCATTAGGAGTCATTTTATTGCTCTTTTCCTTTAGCAGAATAATAGTAATAGGTTTTCCACAAGGCCTCAGAACCCATCTATTTTTGGCTTTTGGTGATTTTATCAGTATAAGTTCTGTCTCATGGGGTGAGATTTAAATCTAATAAAAAAGTTGTTTGGATATTCTCGTAACATTTGTGCCACTATTATACCAGTTATCTTGTAGATTGGTTTCTGTTGTAGGTCAAGAGTTTCTAGTTGGGTGATACTGATGATTACTTTTCTCTTTAGGTAGTGTGCAAAGTACCCTCCAACACCATGAACACAGGCCAGTACGTGAAGTATATATAGCTCATGAAGTATAGACACCAGCTCTGTTCTTCTATGTTCGATGACATGAGGTTTGTCTTCATCAATAGTGCCTTACCATAATCCTGTGGAGAGCACCCAATACCATTGATGATAACTTGTGTCGTTGAAGGGATTCGATGGGATCCTTTGGCTAATAGCTCAATAAAATGTAACCCATTCCTGAAATCAGAATTTTACAAGGTGATGTAAGATGTCTGGTGGGGACATTGTCTCCCCCATTATTCTGTGACTCCATTTAAATTCTTTTCATATATGTGTGAATTTTAGGAAGCTTCTAGGGTGGAATGTTTCCATATGGATTTGCAAAAGGCCTTTAGTATTTGTTCTTCCTCCCTACACTTTTTCCTTTATATTGACCTCAATACTTGAATAATGCGACTTAAAAGATACTAAGGCAATTCATTGTAACAAAGAGACCTAAAGCAAAACAATCCTTTTCTAATGCAAATTTCCTTCCATTAAGGCTGTTACTAAAGTTTGGATTGACAGCTAGATAAAATTCTCATCTATGAGATTCCATCTCAGCACTTGTACCCTACTGCCCTTTTGGTTGTCTAGTGCTGTGTTTATTTTTCCTGTTGAACTGAACCATGGCTTTCATATTCTTTACAAGTTAATCAGCCTGGGTGCTATCTTGACTCTACATCCTTCAGTTCAAACACACACACAACTGCCTTTTATTCCTTTGGAAGGCTCCACCTGTCCATTTGGCAAAAGATGTCTCCATACTAACCTGTAAGAGCTGCCTATGAGACTTTGCATCCCTAGATGGATACCATAGTCTAAGTCTGTAGAACAAGGTCTCCTGGTTAATATTTCTGTATTTTATTACTTAATTCTATGGTGGGAAAAGGACTTTCACTGTTTCTTTGTAACTCCGTCAGACATTTAGTTATACTAAAGTTTAAATGATGATTTAATCTCTATTTCAATCCATTTTTTTCAAACACCTGAAAAATAACTTGTATCATGATTTACTATCAACAGATGTTAATGCTACTTTGCTAATAATTACTTTCAATTAGATATTCATAGATGAAAATAATTCATTATAATAGTTAAATATGTCTTCTGAGGGGTATATTCAGATTATCCTAGAGCCTTCCAGGGAAAGAGAACAGGAACTCATCACTTGCATATGATTTAAATACTTAAGGAAGTGGCCCAAGGCCCTTAGGTAAAGGTGTTAGAAATATTCCGATAGCTGATGCTAAGCAGAAGTTGACTTTCTTTTGCCTGACATTTTGTCCTATCTGTGTTGGCAATAATCTATGTATATTTGCTATCTGGTGAAAGCATGATACTTTCTGAAAAATGAGGTATCAGTTTAGCTCAAAAATTTATATAACACTGAATAAATTTTGGAAGTTTTGTATTGAAAATGATAACTTCCAGTCCTCACATTTTATCACATAAAAAACACATTAAACAAGATTGGCACCAAAAGGACACATTTTTATATTTGAAAATTCTTATGCTTTTAAATTTATTTAGGGAAATTCTATTTTTTAATTTATTTAGATGTGTGTATGCATGTGTGCATGTGTGTATGTGTGTGTGCACATGCATGTGTGTGTGTATGTCTATGCCCTGTAGGTGTGGGTTCTCACAGAAGGCAAAAGAAAGTGTCATATGCCCTGCAGCTGAAATGATAGGCAATTGTAACCCAATATTGGTGCTGTGAACTGAATTCAGATTCCCTAAAAGACCAGCAAATGATTCTAATCATTGGACAATCTCTACCCCTACTTTAGGGAAATTTTAAATGAAATCAGTAACACTGGGCCATAAAGTTAATATTGTTATGCAATCAAGTATGGTATTTTGAATATTCTCTCAAAATGGAAAAAAATTCCTCAAAATCAAAAAGCAATGACCTATGTTGCTTAATAAAACTAATGCTATCTATATATTCAGGTATCACACCTAATACTACATACACATGTATGATTAGAAATCTAACAAAAATGTGTTTTATACTTATAGTTTTATACTTATATGCTTTTGTGGAAGTCAAGAATTTCAGGAATAGGTTATGTTACAGAAAATTTTCATGTTAAGTAAGTTACCACACCCATAGTTATTTCAAGGGAGTTTCAGATTTATCACTATATTATTGGTGGGGTTTTGTGTCACCATTTTTAGGAAGAAACTGATTTGAATGCATAAACAAAACATGGACATCTATAGAACAGATTATATGTATGCTTAATGCTCACTTTGATAGAACTATTGGCTAATGAGAGATATATGGTGTAATCTGAGCAGAGTAAGATGCTCTTAACACCCATGGTTTCACAGCATTCTTAGGCTTTGGTGATTATATGAAGGCACTCCTTGGAAAAGAACACTGTGGTTAGAATGTGATTTTTCTTTTACATTTATTTATTTTTGTTTGGTGGTGTGATGTATACATATGTGGGTGGATATGTGGAGGTCTGAGAATGACTTGAGAGAGTTGGTCTGTTTTTCTACCATGTGGGTACTAGGGGTTGCACTCAGGTCATTAGGCTTGTGGACAACTGCCTTTACCTGTGGAGCCATCTCCTTGGCCCTGGTTTGGTCTCTTAATGAATGATTGGAACCTGTATTAATCACTAGCACACAGTTTCCTGGCATTTGGAACAACAGGGTTGTGATGGTATTGTGTTCCCCGAAATATTGTGCACGCTAATAAACTTACCTGGGGTCAGAGAACAGAACAGCCACAATATTAAACATAGAGGATAGGCAGTGGTAGCACACGCCTTTAACCCTAGCATTCTCTGTGTGTTCAAGGATACAGCCAAGCATGGTGACTCACGCATTTAATCCCAGAGAGTGATGGCAGAAAGAAGAAAGGTATATAAGGCGTGAGGACCAGGAACTAGAAGCTTTTAGCCTGGTTAAGCTTTCAGGCTTTCGAGAAGCAGTTCAGCTGAGATCCATTTGGATGAGGACTCAAAGGCTTCCAGTCTGAGGAAACAGGATCAGCTGAGGAATGGGCAAGGTGAGGAAGCTGTGGCTTGTTCTGCTTCTCTGATCTTCCAGCATTCACCCCAATACCTAGCTCCAGGTTTGTTTTTATTAATAAGACTTTTAAGATTCATGCCACACAGTGTATTTTTCTTTTCTCCTTTTATATTTCTTCCATTTAAAGGAGGAATTGCTGCTTAGGGTGTTACTAATTGTCCATATCATTTCCTTAAAAAAAAAAAACCTTTACAGATATGCTTTATTTTTTCCATCTTTACTGTGATGTGACCTGGAAAGACATAACTTTTTATATTCAATATGTAAATTATAATATGACAATATATTTTTATGCCTCAGAACTCTGGTTGGTATCTTTATTTTCCTCACCATGACGAGTGCCAGTGTTCTTAGCTTTCTTTTTTCACTTTTTTCTTTTCTTTTTTTCTGAGTACTGTTCTTATGCCCAGCCATGATGGACGAGAAAAGAATATTTTCTCTTTTTTATCTGTAAGCTTTGCACATTGGAATTAGACACAAAAACTTAAGTGGCAGAGTTGACAGATAAAAATGCTTGGGAACATTTATAAGTATGGTTTTGATCATCAAATTACCACATTGTATGGTTCTCAGTTGAGAAATACTATAGTGAATAAAATACTCTTGTGTCCTCTTTAGAATGATCAGACTTTAAATAGACTTTTTAACATTTCCCAATGTTTAGAAATATTGTCACCATTTCTAAATTTCAGAAAATAGCTATGATAATAGAGAAAGTTAAAATACCAATTCTAGAAAGACAACAATGTCAGTAAACAACAAGGTCCCCTGAAGATCAATATGTGCTGTAGGTAGCCATTGAAGCAGAACTGCTGAGAAATGCTTCCAGTGTTTTGTGATTTGTGCTTGGCATACACTTAAGAAAACATTATATAATGACCAGATACTGTTCAAGTTATGACTATTATTAATGGAGCAAAGTTATTTTCCTGCAGTGACTCTTAGTAAAGTCAAGGCTAAGAGCCATGTCCACTGTGGGCTAACGCTGACGGAGAATCCTTTAAATTCACTCAGCAGCTTCATGGTGGTGACTGCAGGGAGGACGGTGCTTCTCACGATTCATCTGTAGTCTGACAACGTTCTTCCCTCCTTTGCTTTCCCAGCCATGAATGGATGCTTTCGACATGACATGGGTTGGCATTCGTGGTGTGTGCTGGCGAGTAAAACTCCACGGCAAAGATAGAACAATGTGACTGACAGCCGACATCCATGGTGGCAGTGGCTCTCTAGAAGAGAGTGTGGATGCTTCACTGGTTCCGTTCAAATCTTTCCTTCCTTTTCTGTTTTCTCGCTCACCCCTTCCTTCGCCCCTGTCCATCTCACATTTCTTTCCTTCTTTTCCTTTTCCTTCAACCCACAAACTTAGTCTTCAGCTCACAATTGGTTTATTTTTGTAAACAGTACACAGAAGTGTTTTAAATTTAAAGAAACCACATTTTTAATGCCAAACAAGCAAATTACATTCAGATGGCACATTAAATATTGCATTTTATTTTTCACCCAGTCATAGTTATTTTCTTGTACATTGAGACTTATGGCCACTTAAACAAATTTTTCAATAGATGAGACCTGCCCTTTTGCTTGCTTTACACACCTCTTTCATAGTGTCTTAGCTCTCCACTCAGTTACTAAATATTGGCTTGTACATATTTCAACTTTTTGTATACAGTTTACTCTGTAGAATAGGAATCTATGCCTACTCTATACAAGAAAATTGAGAGTTAAGATGTTGGCATAGAAAATAGCTTTAAAATGCGACAGCCCAGCAGTTAACGGCATGTGGTTTGTTTCTGTAAGACCTGAGCTTGATTCTCAGATTATACATGTAAATCCAGTTCCAGGGGATTTGACATTCTCTTCTGGCCTGCTTGGAACACCCACACACACTTGCACAGATCCTCACATACACATAAATAAAAATAAATTTAATCTAAACATACACAAACACATATTAATTCCTTCAGTTACCAACCGTCTTATTAAATAAGAAACACAGAGCCAATGTAAAGATAAAAGCCCAAGAGGTCAGAGCTAAGAGCCTTACCCACCTGCTGCAGCTAGCCTCTTCAGCCAAGAGACCTCTCCGAAAAGGAGCTACTTCCTGTGTGTTTGTCTTTATAAAGACTTCCTGTTCTTCCTTCTCATTGGTTGTAAACCCAACCACATGACCGTCTCATCACTGCCTGTCTGTCGGTCACTCCAGGTCTTCTATGGTTGGTATTGAGATTAAAGGCGTGTGTCTCCAATGCTGGCTGTATCCTTGAACACACAGAGATCTACCTAGTTCTGCCTACCAAGTGCTGGGATTAAAGGCGTGCACCTCCTTCAGCAAATCCTACCAGCGTGCACCACCACAACCGGCTTTCGCTATGGTTTGATAATAGCTCTGACTCCTAGGCAACTTTATTTATTAACATACAAATAAAATCACATTTCAGTACAAATAAAATACCACTATAGTTACATGTTCACATGGAATGTTCTGTTATGTTTTTCATAAAAGGTATACTTTTTGCTATTAAGAGGTCTACTACAGTATCTTTATGTTCTCCATCAGCCTAATTCCTTTGCACCTTTCTTCAGCAACTTCTATTGGCTATTGAGAAATTTTCTGCTATTGAGATATTTTCTCTTCTGTATCATCATCACTATAAGGTTTTATAATAATGCTTAATGTTCAGAGTTTTTCTTTGAAAATTATGGGTGTTTACATTGAGATGGAATGCATCATAATATTTTTTCTATTAAAACAAATAATGATAATATATGTGCATCTGAAGACAACTAATTTTATAAAGACATTCAAATTAAGCTATAAAGGATGTATAGATGGTAATATGCTACACTACAAATCTTTGAATAACCTCTATTACTCTGGAGACCTGAGTGTTCCTCTAGAATGCTCTGCCCAAAGTTTTCCCCAGCTAGCACTGAGAAAAGAGGGGATTGTTTATCAGGCCACCTTCATAACCCTGTTACAGTTGATTTCTAAATGGCCCATGCTCATTCTTTGCATCTTATTTAATATCATAAATCATTCTCCTAGTGCTGATCACAATAGGATTTGTCCTAAAGGTTTGTTTTAGGAATGAAATTATACAACTCACACAAAGTTCAACTGTAATGCACAGTTCATCATACTATTCTGAAAACTGAGTTAATTCATTAGGTTTGAATGTGTGACAAACCATCTGTGTATTTGTTAAACAACTTTGAAACATATCAATTTTATAACTGGAATGTGGTTAGCATGAGTTTATGTATTTGCTTATATTCAATTCTATTTCATCAATGAAGAATGCAGACACACATTCTCAGATGAAAGCTACATGGATTTGCAGGGATCTAGGTTAGGAAACCTTGGCTTCATTGTTGGGGTTGGATTATTTTGGCTTGATTGCCAGGGTTGGGTGAACATGGGTCACTTGACTGAGTTATGTGAGTATGAAAAACTAATTCAGGTTCTTTATATTTCGCCTTTGCCATCTGTAAACTAGTCAGTTAACATATCCATGATTTTTTTGAATATTATTTGGCAGAGTAATGTTCTCTTAATATCAGTAATTGTATTTACTTCTTTATATTTTTCATTTACTTGCTTATTTTTGTGTTCAGAGACCCATTTTCTGGAGTGCTGAGAGGCCTTGAATGTGCTCTGCAGCTGAAGATAACATTAAACACCTCATTTTACTGATTCTACCTTCAAAGTTTTAGGATTACAACTGCTCACTATTACACACAGAATAAAATAAGCTATTAAAATGATTGTCATTTGATATCGTTTTAAGAAATATTATGGTATATCAATTTGGATATTAAAGAACTTACCTACCTGAATTTCTAATCTCAATATTTTGATTTTTATAAATATACCAGGAATATGAAGGTTTTTATATTTCAAATTATTTCATGTTTCATAGTAAAATTTTGTTGATGAATTAGAAATAAATAAAATTATATAACTTTGCATGCTAATTGTACTCTTCAATTCAAAGAGATTTGGGCAGCGTGCAGGATTTCTGAGTATATACTACATATCATAAATTCTACATTCATATTCATAAATAGCTCACTAAGTTTCTGCTAGAAATGAAAATTTGTGGTCTATTAAATATCAAATGATCACTTGCAAAATTGTCACTTTTTATGACATTGAGTGGCACCATTGCATCTGGTTTCAAAAGAATCAGGTGTCTGAATTAGAGTAGTAATGTGAACTGGAAGCTTTCTTTAGAAAGAGGCATGATTATGGGTCATGAGGAAGCATGGGTTCAGGTAAGGAGGCAATACCAAGAAAAAGACCAAAATAATCATGAACATTCACCTGCAGAAAAGGAACAAAAGACATGGCAATCAATGT
>CABHPQ010164661.1:11467-32548 GCA_902168405.1 Peromyscus aztecus | reverse complement strand
GGTCTTAAACTATTTAAGAATGGGGAAACTAAATTGAGCACAAGAAAGCCCCAAGCAAGGAAGCAAGCATTCGTGCATCATTTCTCTTTGCTCTTGACTCTGGACCTAATGATTATCTGCTTCACACTCCTGTCATTATGACCACCCTGCCACATGATGGACAATAACCTAAAATTGAAAGGTGAAATAAATCCTTCCCACCAAAAAAATTGCTTTTTGCCAGGACATTTTGTCACAGCGACAGAAATTAAATCATGACAGGCAGCATCTATGAATCTTTCTGAGCTGAGAGCTTCCCAGGAGAGGAAGCAGTAAGTGTAATGGCCTTGATATAAGAAGTCTCTGGTTTCTGCTTGTTTGTTTGCTTTGAATCAGTGCCGTGTTTAATAGCCCAGACTAGCCTCTCACTCATTTTGTGGCCCACAGAGTCCTTGAACTCAAGGCCCACCTACCTCAGCCTCCCAAGCTTTGAGATTATGGTTGGCCTTTCAAGTTTCCTTTTTAGAAACATCAAGGGGGCCATTGAGGACATGAGAGACCAAGGAAAGGGTCTCAGGAGAAAAGCTTGGTGAGCTAACACAAGAAAGGGAATGGTGGGGTACTATCGGGACTTCAGATTTCACTCTGTAGTAAAAACAAAAAGCCAGCCAAGGTTTCGCAGAGGAGTGATGCTATTGAAGTCTCAACAGTGTCCCTCAGACTGTCAAATCAGTAACAGACTCAAGACGGACAAAAGTGATCAGCGAAACCAGGAAGCTATTGGAGTAATCCAGGAAAGAGATGATCCTGACCTGGACCAAGTTGATGTCCCTGGAGATAGTGAGAAAGGATTCAGTTGTAGATCTGATCTGAAGGCCAAACCCACAGGACAGACTGATGAAGGGGTGTGAGCCATGAGAAAGGCCAGAGTGATTAGGAGAGTAAGCAAAATGGTGCCAGTGCTGACCAGGAACCAAGAAAGACAATACAGACGAAGGAAGAAGCAGGTTTGGAGAGGGAGATCCGGAGTTTATTATTGGTTCAGTAATTAAGTTTTAAATACCTACTAGACATCTAAGTGTATGTGTGGTTGGGTAATCTGGTCTAGAATTCAGGGAAGAAGTTTAGGCTAGCGATATTAAAGTGGGATTCGTTACCATATAGATGGTTGTAAAGCCATAACACGGGATGAGCTCATCAAAGAGAGAGTTTAATTAGAAGAGATGTCAAAGGTGTCTGAGCCCAAGGGCATTCTGACTTGAAGTGGGGTGGGGGATGGAAGAACTCAACAAGAGACTACAGTGAGGTAAGAGGAAAACTAGAAAGGCGCTTATGTGTGCAATCCAAGAGAAAAAAAAAAGAAAAGAAAAAGATGTTTCTAAGGAGGATGGAAAGTGAGTCATTTACCAAAGAATGCTGAGTAGTCAAGAGGGCTTGGGAGCCCAGGACTGCTCTGCTAATGAGAACCAACAGTTACTTCCAGGTGAGCAATTTTTGTTGGAGACACAGACGTTGCATCAGTTTGAGGTGAATTCAAAGAGAGAAGGAAGAAATAAACTCGAAGGTAGTGAGTGTAGACTTTCAAGGATTTTTACAAAAAATAAATAAATAAATAAATAAATAAATAAATAAATAAGGAAACATGTAGGTGAATTGCTATGTCTGAGCAGAGACAGGAATTCCAGAAAGGGATTTTCTGCTGTGACAAGGATTCTAGAGAAAGAAAATTGGATGACACAAGAGATAGAGGGGGAAAGTTGCTGGGTTTTGAACTGCTCGGCTGGAGGTGGGACCTAGTCCTTGTTTTTATCCTCACTGATACGTGAAGGACATTAAGAACAACCTGGGGACGTGACTAAAGAGAGCTGAAAACAGGATAACATCACCTTGTTAACTTGTTTTACTTATGTCCCCACGAAAGTTAAGACTGGACCTATGCACTAACTAAAGCAGGTCTGTAATTACCAATATATCTGAATATAAATAATTCTTTCTCAACAACAACAAAAATGAGTATTAGCTATCAGGTGATAAATTGTAATCATAAAATAAGAAAAAAATAGAAATTCTAGACAATAAATATGAAATTTGAACATTTTTAAGTTTTATATTGTAAGTTTGGGTTCATACCCTTAATGTGGAGCAGATGTTTGCCGAACGAACTACCCATGTAATCATTTTGGTTTTAAGGAGATCCTTATTGAGAAGCTGGCTCATTATAATATAATTCAGGCCAGTTGAGGACTGAGATGAGGTTTATGATGAATAAAGAAGACAGAGAGGAACTTGGTTAAGTAGCCTGTTCTAAAGCATTCATGTTAGGAACCTTTCGCTTCAGCTTGACATCTGTAAGTGAAAGCTGTTGCCAAAACCGAATCATTCCTCTTCATTTCAGATTGTACAGTGGCTCCTCGAAGTGCTTGGTTTGGGGCTCAGATGTACAATAGTTAACCATTGTTAGGCATCTAGGATTGACTTGGCATCCCTTGGCCACAGAGTTCATTTAGAAAAGATATTATTTTTAACAATTTTAATGCAAGATCCCATGGATTTAAGTAGCAAACCTCAGCTTATAGCTCCGTGGATGTTCTTGGGACCTGGGCCTACAAAACACATGATATGGCTACAAAACCAGAAGACTTAGAAATTAAAGGTGACTTCTCCACTTTAAATTCTGAGGGCCACTTAAGACTCTTACAGCCTATTCATGCTAGAGAACAATTAAAATGGGCAGCCTATACTGTTGAAAAGTCTTTGAAAGGCAGCAAAACACTTATTTGGTTAATCTTTAGTCGTCATTTAAAAAATTCTAATTCAGTTCAATGATATTTCTCCTGTAAAATTAAGCAGGGTACATGGAGATAATTTTCTATCAGCTATTAAAGAAAAAAAATGTCATTTGGAGAACACACAGAAATTTTCCAAAAGGATTCAACTGAAGTGCATCCTGCCAAAAACCTTTCTCAGATCAGTTCCTTATCTTTGATTTTATGCCTTCATTTCTTAGCTGTTCTGAGGCTGTCTAAATTCTGTACCCCTGCCTTATGAAAGCATGACCTTTCACACATGATCGAAGCATGCTCAACGAGAAAAAATGAATTTTTGTCCTGTGTTCTGTATCTGTGGATGCGTTAACCTCTGCTTCCTTCCCTGCTTCAACAGACAATGGCATTCTTCAGTAAGTCAAAACTTGTTGAGACAATTGGATCGATACAATGATCTACTGATGTGTAATGTACCTGTTGATTGTATCAGGAATGCTTTACTGGAATCATCTACCAGCCTTTGGCATCAGTTTCTGAGTTTCTTACATGGGCCATCAAAAACACCTGGAATAAGTAACACAGGCTCTGTTCATCTCCTACCCTCTGGCAGTTATTAAGAACCTATGTAAAAAAACTTATTTTAAAGGGCCAGATGGGGGCTCAGCAGGTAAAATCTCTTGCCACGCAAGTCTGGTGACCTGATCCCCACAACTCATGGAAAGGTAGAAGGAGAGAATCAATTCCACAAAGTTATTCTCTGACCCTCACACTGTGCCTTTGCACACATTCCCTCTCTTCCTCTCCCCCACAATAATAATAAATTAATTAGTTAAAAAAAAAAATCAAAAGAATCTGTGGAGGCCATTTTTTTATCAGATACATAATTTGTTGAAACTTTATTATAAACATTTTTAAATGTAATGAAGCAGACTTGAAATTTGGCAATTTGAGACTGAAGAAGGCTACAAACTTATAGTACTAAAGATTTCAAACACACACTTATGGTGCTGGTATATCTGTATAAACCACTGGGTTCTGGGACACACAACAGGTGCTTCCCATCACGAGCTAGGAATCTACTTAATAAGAAAGACGCTTACAATAGGTCAGTGGTTAAGAATGTATACTTCTCTTGCAGAGGACCCTAGTTTGGTTTCCAGCACCCACATCAGGAGCACACAACTGCCTGTGATTCTAGGCCCCAGGGAACCAACACCTTCTTCCAACCTTGGTGTGGCACCGCATCCATATGCACAAACATACACAGAGACACACATATATACATAATTTGCTAACAAAACAATCTTTAAAATGATACACAATAAATGTTAATAAGTAATTGAGTTGACACTACAAAAGAAATACAAAGCATGGACAACAAAATTCAACGATTGTGTTGAGTTAAAGACAATAGGTTGTGTGGTGGTTTGGATAAGAATGACCCCTCTAAAGTTCATGTATCTGAATACTTGGTCCCCAGCTGGTAGTACAGTTTGGGGAGGATTAAGAGGTGTGGCCTTGTTGGAGGATGTGTGTTACTGAGGTGGGCTTTGAGATTTCACAAGCCCATGTTATTCCCAGTTAGCTCTCTCTGTGCCTCGTGCTTGTAATATCAAGATGTAAGCTCTTAGCTACTGCTCCAGCACCATGCCTGTCTGCCTGATGCCATGCTCCCCATTATGTAGGTCATGGACCCTAGCCCTCTGAAGCTGTAAGCACCAAATTAACATTTTCTTCTTTAAGTTGCCTTGGCCGTGGTGTCTTATTACAGCAATAGAAAAGTTACCAACACAGTAGACTTCAGAAGGAATACAACCCTTTGGGGGCAGAGAGAGACAGGGTTTCTCTGTATATCCCTGGCTGTCCTGGAACTCACTCTGTAGACCAGGCTGGCCTCAGACTCAGAGATTCGCCTGCCTCTGCCTCACCAGTGCTGGGATTAAAGGTGTGAGCCACCACCACCCAGCTGATATAATTCTTTAGTAGAAGTCTTAAAATTTGAGTTTAAAAAGTAAGGGAGTAAATAAAGCAGAATATACATTTGTTAAGCACACTGATTGCTAATATTAATAAAATACATGAATTCAACACTAATTTATAGAATTTTACATCTGGGGCTGGCTCTGATAATAAATAATTCACAATATCACAAAGCCTAGGTTGTGTTCATGTTTTAAATGAATCATACCAAATTATACATGAATGCCAAGTAATTATCTTCTGGTTAACAAGGATAATATGTGTCTAGAAAAGCACATATGTGACTTGATCCATTTACTAAAACTCAACATGCCTGTCCAATCAGAACACACACACATTGTGGAACAAATGTTAACAGCTCTGTGCAAGACCCTCCTACTTCCAACCCCACCTCCCAGTTACCACAAGCTCACCTCCAAAGTTCTTTTCTTTTCTGAGAAAAGGTTTGTGTATCCCAGGCTGGCTGGCCTCCAACTCATTATCTAGCTGAGGATGGCATTGCATGCCTACAAACCCTGTACATGGGAGACTGAGACAGGAGCTTTGGGAATTTAAGGCCAGCTTAGGGTAGACTCACTAAATTAATAAAAATTCATCATAATTCTTAATTCATTGCCAATCTAGTCTCCTATGTAAATAGTTTAAATTCACTAAACTTCCTAATGATAGCTTAATCCAGCATCTGAGGGGAAAATGGTAAAAATAAAGGAAAAGGAACATCATTTAGTTTGTGTAGAAATTCAAAAGTTAAATGATGGCTCAGTAGATAAAGACATCCACCACCAGCCCTGAAGACTTGAGTTCAATCCCAGGAAATCATGTGATAGAAAAAGAAAACTGAACGCAGCAAGTTGCCCTTGGATTTCCACATGCACACCACGGCATTCATCTGCACACCCACATCATACAACACACAAAAAAGTAGATGAATGTTAAATGTTACAACTAATAATAAATGCTTAGAATTGAGAGTTAAGTAACTGACTTGTTCTGCAAAGGAAAAGAGGTTGAATCTCTTTCCCATATGGACATCCAAGGACCCCTAGAAGACACTGTGTGCCAATCGTTTACAAAAAGCCAAATTTCTTAAAAATAGGAGTCTAGAGTATGCTCTATTAAAACAGTCAAGACAATTCCATAGAACACCTTTGAAAAATATGCTGGTTTAAGAAATATGTATATCCACTCTGAATTCGAGACTTTCTGTGTCTGGAAGAAATGTAGTCTCCCTTGGCTTTAAACGTACAGGGAAAATAACATTGTATACAGCTTACCCCGGTGAGGTTCTGAAATCAAAAAAGCAATACTTATTTTTGGAAAGTTAGAAGTGCAGCAGAAATTAATGAGATGTGAGAAGTTCAAAATGAGGGTAATCATGAGTGAAAGTGAATCTTGCAGGCTCTGGAAGGTTCTGCAACTTGATCCCCATGTTTCCCTTCAGACTGGGTACTTCAGTGGTTTCTATAAGAACAGCTATGCTATGGAGGAAAGGAGCTTCTGTGTTTGTCCTTGAAATAGGGACAACCATACAAATCGACATCAGAAGTTCATTCATTCGGGCCATAATGCCAATACTTATGGAGGCTGAGGTGGGAGAATCCAGGCGGTGTACAGTGAAACCCTGTTGGAGGAGGGAGATAAAAGGGGGAGAGGGGAGAGGCGGGGAAGTTTGTTCAGTATAGACCACATATTCCTGACAGACCCAAATCTGTCAAGTTGAGCTCCCTAGTCTGCCACTGACTGTGACAGCTCCGAGGTCTCTAAGATGCATTGCGTCTACTTGTGTCGTTTGTGAGGAGGAATTATAAAAGTGGTGAGTGCTTATTGCAGGGTTCCTGTGTTCCAGGGCTGGATCTAAATTCATTCTGTGCATGGTCTTGCTCTGTCCTACTGTAACAACAGTCCCTGGAAACCCACTTTTTACGTCCCAGGAAGCAAGGGAACGTGAGGAGTCAATGGGTGGTGGTATGCAGTTCAGCCCTACTCCATTGTATCTGCAACATGCCAGCTTCTACAATGCCTGTCGTGTTCCCTTCTTGGGTTTCTGTTAGACTACAGCAGTGGTTCTCAACCTTCCTAACGCTGTGACCCTTGTTCCTAATGCAGTTCCTCATGTTGTAGTGACTCCCCCACCAGAAAATTATTTTCATTGCTACTTTGTAACTGTAATTTCGCTACTGTTCCGAACCGTAAAGTAAGTATCTGTGTTTTCCGATGGTCGTAGATGACCCCTGCGAAAGGGTCTTTTGACATCCAAGGGGGTCCCAACCTACAGGTTGAGAACCACTGCTCTAAAACTTTCCTACCAGCGATTTTTTTTTTTTTTTTTTTTTTTTTTGGTAATGAGGACAAAGCTGGCCACACCCCGTAAAGGAGCTGTGAGGCAGGTTGCATGCATGTCTATTACCAAACTGTTTGTGTAAGTACCCTTACAGGGCTGGAACTTAACTCTTAAAATAATTACCACTGTAACTCCTCGGGCTCTATAAATTAGTTATAAAAACGGCTACTCCCAAATGATGCCTATAAAATGCGTTATTCCCAAAAGAATGGCGCCATATAGATGAAGCACAATCCTTATTCAATGGGAGTTGCTGTTATTAGGGTCAACTTTTTCATGGGTGTGATGGTGTAGAGACATAGTGACGTTCTTAGGCTGAGCTCTGGAACCAAACACTATTCCTGAACTCTCCTGATGTAAGCCTGCTTACTCCCAAAAGTACTGCTACCTTTTCCTTTGAAATTCACTTCAGAAAGGAACATCTCCTCCCTTCCCTACAAGTTCTCACCTGGAGGAAGATGGCAGCTTCCGTATCATCTTAGGCCATATCTTCGGCAAAGCCGGGATTTGGTATCGCTTCCTGGACTTCTAGTGGACACCTGCTTTCTTCTGTAGGTAACCTGCATTTGAAAGGAGGGAGAGGACTTCCAGGGGCTTAGGCAACTTTCTTGATCCCTACTCACTTTACATCTATTAGACGTATTTTAGAGCTGGAAAGTTGGCTCTGTGAGAAAGAGCCTTGCCCTGACAGCTTGAGGACCAGAATTCAAATCTCCAGCATCCATCTAAAAAGCTAAGCATGACTTGGCACATCTGTAACTCTAGCATTGGGCCATGGAGACAGGGAGATTGAGAGATTTGTTTTTAGATACAGTCTTACTGCAGAGTAAGACTAAACAAAACAGACAAACAAACAAACAAATGTAGATCAATTGTGCCTAAATGGTGTACATCATGCTATCCCTAAAAGTTTTACTTAATCCTAAATAAAAAGTCCCCAGCAAGGTGGGCATAATGGCACACACCTTTAATCCCAGCATTCAGGAGCCAGAGGAAAAAGGATCTTTATGAGTTCGAGGCCATCGTGATCTACAAAGCAAGCTCCAGGACAGCCAAGACTGTTATATGGAGAAACCCTGTCTCGGAAAGAGAGAATTGGTTTAGGCAGGCAGTGGTGGTGGCAGTGTATGCCTTTAATTCCACCACTGGGGAGGCAGAGGCAAGCAGATCTCTATGAGTTCAAGGCCAGCCTGGTCTAGGACAGTTAGGGCTACACAAAGAAACCCTATTTTGAAAAACAAAAACAAAAGACCTCTGACATTTTATTAGGCATTTTATTCCCTTGGTTATTGGGTGTTTTATTTTATTTTCTTGTTTCTTTCCTGAGTCCTCAATATAACTTAAGGGGAAAAGTATTTCCTTTTTCTCTCCTGCACCAGAGGATTTTCAGAGTTTTGATAAGCTTAGCAAGTCACCTTCTTCCCCTGCTTCAACATCTGAGCCAGCTACCCACAGAATATTCTGATGGAGAGTAAACAAGAGAAATTAAAAACCTGCAATAAACCTAAAATTAGTTGTCTTTCTGTTCTCACAGATCACAGGGTCCTTAGTTCCGAAGGGTTTCCTCTGAATTTTAATGGTTTCAAGCACTGTTTGAAGGGTAAGACATTAAAGCTAACCCATCCCCATGAAGGAGACTGAAAACATCTCAGGCTAGTGATGTTGTTCCTTCAGCTTTAGAACATGTTAGCTCACTCACTCTGTCACATCCAGAAATCCGCTGTGTGGTGAGCTTGTGGGATCAATGATGTGTGCCCACTCATAGCTCATTCTCGGGTCCCATAACTTCTGTGCATCCCTAATCACGATGCATGACTCTTGATGAATTCTCTTCTTAGTGACTGAGACTGGGAGACTGGTTTTATTATGTTCCTCTCCTTAAACCTAAACCATAAAAATGTGCCGCTGGGTGTTTTAAGCCTCCTAAGAATGTGATAAGAGAACATTAACAGGATGAAAAATAAAATCTCAATTTAGACCATCTTCATTTTTCAGACAGAGAAACAGATCTTTCAAAAATTCAGACTTGAGCAAAGCTACAAAGTTAAGGTCTGAGGCCCTGGGATTTACCTGAGTACTAAATCTGCAGACACATGACGTGTTCTTTACTAAATTTCTCCCACAAGTCAGGCAATATTCCAAGATATTTTATCCATATTAGCTCTTAATACTTAAAAAAAAAGTAGAAATATAGGAATTACCACATAGGAATTTTTTCCTTGTTTTTTACAAAATCTGTCTTTTACAGGATTAATTTCCCCCAAGTTCCCATGGATAACAACAACAGAACCAAGGTTAAAATCTCGGTATATACAAACTCCAAAGCAAAACATATTATAGTTCCCTGCCTCTTTCTAGCTCTGAGATATTAAAATAGAAGCATTAGGAAACTAGTGGGTCCCACGAGACATATTTGATTTATCTGGGAGAAGGAAACAAACCAGTCAAATCTTAAACCCAGGAAGAGGTACTGGGTCCTAACCTTGAGCTCCACAGCAGTAAAGCCCCTGGGTTTCCCAACGGCGTGCCTGGCCATTCCCTCTGACTCACAATACAATGAAGATGACGAAAGATACCTCGGTACTATTCGTAGATGGATAATAAACTTCACAGAAAATTCTAAACCCCATTTCCTACACCCATGACCTCTGCGATGCAAAGAGGACTATGTGCTGTCCTTACCATTTTGATAATAAATTAGACTCTCCTATCAAGGACCGTAACCACAGGGTCACCCTCAGGAAGAACAGAGCACTAAGACTCTTGAGTTCATTTCCTGAGGGCTGTGGGGCTTTTGGGCTGCAGTCGGAAGCAGATAGATGGCCAAGGAGAAGGTCAGCCATGTGCCTCTGTGACAGAAGTAATGCCCGTTTGGAGTGGCTTCGGTGAGGACTTGCCTTAGAATCCTGAAAGCAACGTGAAGCAAGCCCATTGTTTATCTGCTGAGGAGGATCAAAAGGAGGCTTATCTGAACTAGAGGCCCGTTATTTCCATTTCAGAACAAAAGACAAAAGATACTGGGGTCTTTTCCTTGCTTTGCAATTCCTGTCCCTTCCCCTCCCTTTCCGGATTGGCAGCCATAGCCTGGCGATTAATCTGTGTATTTTAAGCACGAAAATCAATTTCTGGAACTTGTCTTATTTATGTCACAACAGGAAAAATGGAAATAGCATCTACTTACTGTTGAAGGTAAAAAAAAAAATATTTAAAACGACCTCTCGGGCCTTCTTTCCTGACACTTGATTGTCCACGGTAGCCTCTAGATGTGGACCCAGAGCTTGGAGAGCATCATCTAGGGAAATACCATTGACCACTCCTGATATTAAAAGTTAGAAGTCAAGAGTGCCTCAGTGAGAAGCCATTCTTTTTTATTATTATTTTAAAAATTTTTTTTTTCATTTTACATACCAATCCCAGTTCCCCCTCCCCCCCCCTCTCTCCCCCCCCTCCCCTCCTCCAATCCGACCCCCCCCCCATCCACTCCTCAGAGAGGGTAAGGCCTGCCTTGGGGAGTCAACAAAGTCTGGCATACTAAGTTGAGGCAGGAACAAGCCCCTCCCCCTTGTGTCAAGGCTGAGCAAGGTATCCCACCCCAGGGAATGTGTTCCAAAAAGCTATTTCATGCACCTGGGATTAGTCCTGATCCCACTGCCAGGGGCTTCCCAAACAGATCTAGCCACATAACTGTCACCCACATTCAGAGGGCCTAGTTCAGTCCCATGCATGTTCCCCAGCTGACAAGCCAGAGTCCATGAGTCCCCACCAGCTTGGATCAGCTGTCTCTGTGGTTTTCCCCATCATGATCTTGACCTCACTTGGCAAGAAGCCATTCTAATCCAAGGCCTACTTGCTCATCCAAATAGGGATTGGATGTCTTACATGGAACCTCACAGAAAGAGAAGGAAGTAGAGGTAGCTTAGCTGAAGGCGGTAGCTCCCACTTCTCATCCCAGCCCTGGAGAGTGTAATGTCAAGCTGAACTGCATACTCAGCCTGTCTCAAATAGCCAATGATAAAATTAAATAAACAAACAAACACCACACAGAGAGACATGCACATCACAACCCCCCCCCAACACACACACATAAACACACACAGACACAGAGTGGGGGGGGGGGGACAACAAAGTAGCAGGGTTATCAGAGGCAGCGCTGTGGTTTGAAGAGGCCAGCTCTGACCTAGTCTCTAGCCTGATTCTTCCCTTTTGAAAGCATAATTTCCCTTAAAACATGAAGAAAAGAAAACTGAAGAGTTGTGTTTACAAGAATCTAAAAGCACAGACTAAGTGTACATGTAGATGGTACTCTGCAAGCATCATTGGTTATAAAAGGCCACAGTGTTTGACTTGAGTGACCTAAAACTGGTTGATTTTTGTTTTAAATCACCATTTGGTGAAAGCCATACTTTACAATTAGAATTACTCATGCCTACAATAATCCATACAGGACAGTGGAGGTCACATTAACACTATGTCAAGGCACTTCCCCTAGAGGTAGACCACCAGTCCAATGCCAGCTGCTGCCAGAAATTCATGTTTATGTCTGTCCTGGTGATTGGCAGCTAGGTAAAATCTTGGCCATTCTAAGGCTCTGTACTCTGATTTCAAGCATCCTCAGGCAGCCACAGGGAGACTTGGAAGATAAAATACCCAGGTTTCCCCACTGAGAAGCCATTCAGCTGTAATCCATAATCCTTGGGGAACTGGGCATAAAGGGCCTCAGCTAAAGCCATGGGGTCCGGGTCACACACAGAATATATGGAACTCTCTGTAATCGGAGTCTCTTACTAAAGGGCCCCCCAAATCCCTCATATGCGGATTACATTCCTTTGCAACCTTTCAAAAAAAGTCCTGCCCAATTAGACTTAAGAACATAGGAAATGTTAAGACAAAAGGGAGGCTTTGGCAAAGTCCACTCAGCTGCCCTTTGCGGCTTTTTACCCACTTAGCCTCCTTTGTAACCATTTTCCAGCATTATCTTCCTCTTGACTATTTGCCCTCAGATGCAAGGAGGCCTTCCACTTGGCAAGACCTTTTGTTAGTTTCCTCTAGTTGTGGACTTCAGCTCCTTCCCAACCATTTTTTTTTTTATTCATTCAGAACTCATTCCGGTTTTCAGAGTTGGATTTCATTGAAAAAAGGCAACCGAATGTCTATCTTGCTCATTTTCGTATGAGAAGTGGCTTTGTGGCCCACTTACCTGCTTCTCTACTCACTGTCACTATGAGCCACCAGGTAGCCAATTCCCAGGGGCCTCTGAGCACACCTGTCAGGCCTCACCTGGATCCCATCTTCTTCCTCCCCCACAGCTGGACTTGGTATGAAGAAATGCCTTTGAAGGATTTTAAATCACAAAATCTATAATCAGATTTTTCTCATTTTGAGAAAAAAAAAAGTTCAGCATTTTAAATTGTCTCAGTTCATCTTTTTGTATAAAGTAGCTTAAGGAACAGAGAAGTTAGATACTGCTTAATGGGAGGCTGGAGAGATGGCTCAGCGATTAAGAGCACTGGCTGCTCTTCCAGAGGTCCTGGGTTCAATTCCTAGCCCTCACGTGGAAGCTCACAACTGTCTGTAATTCCAGTTCCAGGGGATCCAACACCCTTACACAGACATACATGCAGGCCACACACTAACGCACATAAAATAATAATAATAAAGATGCTTCTTATGGTCCATGATTCCGATGACCTGCAGCAAAGTCCTGAAGGTAAAGAATGATGGAGATGCTGCAGAATCCTGGTCATAGTGCCACCTTCCCCCTGACAATGTTTCGTTAGAGATGGCAATGGAGCATGCAGGTAGAGACCACTCGCTGGATGCTCAAAGTTCAGGACTGACCCACTTGGTAAGAAAGTCAGAATATATTCAGAAATGCAGAAGTATACCTTAGCCCATATACTTCTCAGCCCATGCATCCTTTTAGTTAGCCTTGTGCAAACCATTTAACACTCTTTCCTTTTCCCCTTTCCGAATGATAAGGCTTGTCTTTCTCTCATTTACTTGTTTTTGTTTTTCGACTTTAGCACTTAGACTATGGTATAAAATAGGATCGCTAGACTCAGTAGTTAAAAATACAGAATACCCAGTGCCATTTGAATTCCAGATACACAACGGAGTGTTTTTTCTTTGACTATATTCTTAATCATACCTAATTAATACTTGAAACTTATTTTCAGTGTATCTGTAGCTTGAATGGCATGGTGTTTGGCAGCTCTACTATGAGAGAACTCTACCGGAGGAGGCAACACAGATCTATAATACCAGCACTTGAGTGACTGAAGCTCCCCCACCACTGTAGCTGCAGGATAGTCCAGCACGTTATTAAAACATATAAATAATTTTGACCCTGGTCAATCCAATAGGTTACTTTGGAGTATAACATACACCTAAGCTCTAAAGAGATGTCTTTGGGTTAAAAGATTTGGGTTAAATTCTGAAAATAGCTAAGAGCTTTCTCCTGGCTGAGAAGTAGGAATGTCTTCCTATCCTATCCCTTTTCATCTCTATAAGGGTTAAAATTTTTCAACTGAGTCACACTCTGCTGGATATCCACAGCCTATGTTGCCATCTTCATCTGAATGAAATCTGGTGGGAATCAGTACCACAGGAATTTAACTTCCAAAAGGAACGTCAGAAATACACTAGTAAGCCACAGGAAGAGATCAGTCATATTACCCAATACCAGCCCAACTGGCTTAAATGATATATGTGATCCGTGTACACTGAGCTATACACACCATCATGACCTTGCTGGCTCTCGTCCAAGACTGCTTCCTCAGAAACAACAGCCACCTTGATCTAAAAGTGGTACACATCTCCTCCTCTGCTTTCCACTAAATCACACACCATAATGCATCATTGCTTGTCTCTCCCACCCTATTCCATACCTATAGGGCAAAGCCATCTTGATAGTCTTCTCACTGACTCTTGGTTGATCCAGCTAATTTAGTATTTTCTTCTGGATTCTCATCCAGCTAAAGACTGGCAGCCCTAGTATAAAGAGATTCTCATGCATCTCCCCAAGTCCTCAGTGTTTTCTGGAAGATCTTAAAAGCAGTACCAACACTATGTCAGTTACGTTCTTTTTTTTTTTCTTCATGTTTTTGATCGGCTAATTACATGATTCACCAAACAATTTGATGTTAGCAGAATGTAGGTAAAATATGTTATAAATGTATGGACTAAAATTCTTGGTAACACTTCAGTTTTAACTTTTGTTGTCAAGTGTGGCTTTCTTAATAAGAACTTGAGTTCTTGTAAAATCACCGGCTATTCAACTATCAACCTTCTCAAATCTGTCTCTGTAGACTTGTCAGAGTTAGACTCAGGGAAGGTATAAGGATCAGCCTCATGCATGAGGTCCTGAAAGGACAAAGGCTCTGGGATCTACCAAATAGATAACAACCAGATGCCCCAAAGCCAGCTCTTTAGAAGATCAGCTCTTCAGTGATCAAGACAATGACTGCTTTTACTTTGATATTCTTCAAGTTTCAAAATTGTTTCAGCTCCTCTACCTGGGCCATTAACTTGTTTATCTTCTCCTGAACTCCTTGGAATATTTCTGTAATGTGTGAAGTTGTTACATAACAAACATTGCCGTGTTCGTTTGATCAAAAATCTTCATGACTCTGTAGTCACTCTGGCAGTCATTTTTAGCCTCTTTGACATAAATTATTTAAGTCAGAAACATTTTTAAACTTCCACAGGGCCACACCTGTATTTTTATTATCCATGTTTGTTGAAATATGGTGCTAAAAAGTTGTAAAGCTTATATGCCTTGAAAGTAATGTATATCTTCTTTATTACGGAGCTTCTACATGTGTATTAATAACAATGCAAACATGTGAGTGAGACATTTGGTTCCTTCCATCTATAAATGTCATGGGTATTGATTTATGGATCTTTTATAAGAAGTGTGAGGCTCCCAACATGGGACCCATTCCACAGGATAAGAAGTGCAATGTTGCTGTGTGTGTTCACGCACCTCAGTTGATATCTGCCCTGGAGGAGCTTCCTGAGGGATATGAAATATTTCCATAAGAAACATGGCCACATAATCCAGTCAACTACAAACCATGGCTGCAAGGGAGAAGATGGTGGGGTATGATGGGAAACAGGAACAAGGTGTTGATTCTTTGAGAGAAGCTTCTCGGGTGCTAAAAGTTCTCCCCGACCCTGCTCCGTTCAGAACTGCTCTTGGAATTCTTGGCTTTACTGTTAGGACCATCACTATGCAGCATTTGCAATAATTATATCATCTAACTTAATACAGACAGAGGTTAGACTCGATAAGGATACATACAGAATAATCTTTTATCTAGAGCGCATTTCCCCTGCCTCAACACCCCAGATCCACCACCCTTCCTCCAGTTAGTGGTTTCACAAACCATTAAAAGGTGCTGATGACGATTACCTACAGTTCCTCTTTTCTCTCCCAGATTATAAACCCTCTATTCTAACAGAGTTAAGCTTTCTCTGGTTTCAAGTCATTCATCCTGAGAGAATACAGGGAGGAGCCTACAAGGCGTCACTCTACCCTCCAAGGTGAGACAAGCTGGAGACAGGTCCCGCCCAGCATTCCAGGGTGGCAGCACCCTGAACACCACATGGAGATGATGAGAAACATTTCAAGGCTTTAAATCAAGCTGGGACAGGTACTGGAACACTCTCTGAGTCAAAAGGCATTCGGTCCACGCATCAGAGTCATTCTTTATGACTCAAAGGTTTAAGGCTTAAAGTTAGCATCACGGTGTTGTGATCGCCTATCTGCCTTTGGGGGGGCGGGGGTTCCCACTCCTTCCTTTCTTCTTTCATGCCATTTGTTCTTCAGATTCACACACCAGATGGAAGAACTTTCCAAGCCCTGTAGATCAATGAATCCCCCCTCGGGGTTCCCTGGGAGGCACACACGCTGCTCTGGATGTCACTGAGAAGACAGAGGATGCGTGTGTGGGGGGTCCGTTGCACAGGATGGGTGCCAGCTCACCCAAGAAAGTTATTATATGATAGGGAGTCAGAGAGTCGGGGTGTAGGAAGGAAAGCCCCTGTCTGGGTTTATAATTGAGGCACTACACCCTTGGGTTGCATAATAAGTAAACAAAAGAGGGGGTGTTGAATGAGGTGGTGCCTCCAGCAAGGGAGTTCGCAGGCTTCATGTTGAGACACAGAGCACAGTCAGGCAACTACGTCCCTTCCCCACCCAGTGAAAGAACTGAAAGCAAGACTATGCGGCAGGCCAGCCACCTTAGAGGGAGATCAACACCATGGCGTAGGAAACGTGACCCTGTCTTGAGTCTCCTCCGTAACTAGCTAGCCTCACTGCCTCGCAAGTGGACTACTTAGAATGCCCAGCTACTCCCACGGTGGAGTCCATTCTGGAGTTTCTGTGGCTTGGTAAGAACTGTGGAAGCGGAAACTGGAGGGGACCCACCAGAGAGCACTTTCTGCTTCCACCCCTTACCGTCTTCTGGGCTCACGCCATGGTACTGGTATTTGATTAAGAGGCTGATGAGGGAGATCAGCCCCACGGGGGGTAAATCACAAAACACTCTCCACCTTGGAATCATGGAGAGGAATTTGAATCTGAAGCCAAAAATCCTATCTGTGCCGGCTTTGCTAATTATACACATTTCCTCGCTACATTCTGCAGCTGTCTATAGGAAGAGAGCCCTGGCTTTCGGAGAGGTACTTCCAACATGGGTCCAGGCATTCGCGGTCTGGGACATCAGTGTTGGTACCAGTTGTGCAGACTGGGTACCCTGATTTATTACGCTTTTTCAGAATATGAAGTTAAACAGCTGCCCCACGATCTGAAGTGTCAGAGAAATGAGGGTGACAGAGAGACACTGGAGGGAGGAATGTGGGATGGGGGTGGGTGCTTGCCCATGCGCACATGTTTCCTATAAGGACTAACACTGGTATCAAAGGTAATGAGAAATTTTATTGAGGATATTGGAAGAAAAGCCATGGTAAAGTTAAAGGAAAATGTGTGCGTTTCAAATGCTCCAGGTTTCTCTATAAGAAACATTACTGAATTTCAGATATTTTACCGAAATATTCTTTGACCTAAAGAACAGTTAGATATTATGGGATGCATTTCTCCTTCACTTTTCTCTCCCTCAACTGCCTAATTCTTGTCTGACCATAACATTCATGGTTTTCAGTGAGAATAAAGAAGGTAGAGATGTGATTAGATACCTAGCATTCCCCCCACTAAATGCACAAATTGCTTAATATAACTATTCCCTGGTTAAACTGCAAACTGGCTGCTGCTCCTAAAGAGGAAATGAATTGGGAAAATGGTGTTTTGTTATTGTTAATTGTTATTGTTTTTTATTACTTTCCTTTTTAATAGAAAGATGAATAAGTTTGACTAAATGTGTCACCCATGAATGCTGAACTTAACAAAAACTACATTCCCTCTTGATGTTATAAAGAAATTGGGTAGGGGACTGTGGTGACCTACTTTGGTTAAAAACATGAAGGACTTTTTATAGAACACACAGATGAACCAATAAAAATGTGACCTTTTGGCATGTGTTATTAAAAAAAAAAGATATCTTGGGTTTCTTTCAGTGAAATATTTGAAGGCTTTAAATTTTAAACAAAGCCCAGCTGGATTGTATGCACAAGTTCCAAGCTCTGAAATATTCCCATGATATCTAGTTTCAAAAAATTCTCCTACTGTAAATGGGTGGGTAAACTCTAAAGCCAAAAGGAGCCTTCTCTTTTATTGTTTATTTTTGTAATAAGGCATACTTTTGATTTTAAAAAATGAGAGGAAATATAAATTGGTCTGGTAGAAAAGAGATACAATTATAGCCCCAAACGAAATAAAAATTTTAAAAATCTAAATTCCTGTTTAGAGTGTTAAAAAAAAATGCCAGAGAATCTCTGAGATAGAATTTGAACGCAGTCATATTGTTGGCAGTTATATTTTGGAGCTTGGAATAAGATTACTGAAGCATCTCCTTTTTGCCGAAACCTATGGGTGTATTTCTTGTTTTTGTAGGACATAGCTAGACAGTTGGACTTTTGGGGATCAGTCTTCTTAGATTTGGCTCAATTGCTATGACTAGCAAACTAGTAAGCAGCTCTGCGGTGATTACCCATTGTTATTTTTTTCAAATGCAAAGTCACCCCTGTTCATTGCTCCTCTCTCCTCTCTTCCTAATTAAATGTCCTCTATCAACTGCTCTTGTTCCCTCCAGAGCTGTTAGCAGATTCTGTCTTGCAGCAACACATGCTCTATGATCTTCCCTGAGGTAAATTTTCTTCTCCTCCCTCTCCCTCTTAAGGCTCCACTTCACTTTCTATTCTTGCACTCTGTTTAATTTTTTAATTGCATTTAAGAATATTTGTTGTTTTCCCTTCCCCTTATGCCATTGAAGAATCTTTTGAGTCCTGAATGTATTAGAGTATTTCACAACTGATCATTTATACCAAAAAGGGGAATTGTTTCATTGGATAAGTGGTTTTGATTTGTATGCTATGGTTCAAAGAAGTAAGCATCCAGCCTCCAGTGACATGGATAATTAAGTTTGCAAGGTCAGTGTGACATGCATGATTAGTTCCAAGAAGACCCTGTTAAAGTATCTCAGGATTCTGAGTGAACAAAATCCACATAGTTTATACTTCTTGTCTAGGGATCAGATTCCAAGTTCTGTAGTTAATCTTGGTGCTATATTCATAACAACACACAGACACACATGCACACTCACACGTGCACCTTCACAAGGACAATAGAAAGCAGCTACCCTTTCTGTCCTTTATGTACTCTCTGAAAACAGACATTGACCTCAGTGACCTCAATGACTTTCAAAGGAGTGGAATGTACGATTTCTCCCAGGTTGATTTTATAGTTACTAAACGCTAGCTAAGTACTTACTAGGGATGTAGTAAGCAAGCCTGTGGCCTCCAAGTCCCAGATTTCTTAGTTGCAAACATTCTCAGTGGCCAAATCAGATACAAGGACACTTGGACTTTTCATAACCTTTCGTTCTAGAGTTTATAAAAGTGGAAACCCACCCTTTCCTTCTTCTAACCAACAACTCCAAATAAACCCTGGAAGGAAGGGATGGAGAATGTGTCGATAAACGGCCACCAATGAATGAAGAGTCAGTATTCCCAAGGGAAAATATTGGGTGGATTTGTCTAGGGCTTGGTGGGAAGGAAGACGCTTCTCTTCACATGGGGGAACAATGGGAATCAAGTCAGACCTGGAATATGAAGAGCGCCTGCTTGTCTAGCACACACCAACCTTGTAACCTTGTCAACTGGCCCAGCAAGAAGAGGCCGAGCAGAACTCAGTCCTTATGTGTCTATAACTCACATCATTTAGGAGGTCCCTTCAGCATCAGACGGATGGGAGGAAGTTACTGTAAAACACAACTCAGGGTAAGGGGTGGGAGGCATTAAATTTAATGGTGTTATTAATCAAAACTAGCTTTCCAACGAAGCTTGCACTGTGCTTCTGAGGTTATTAATCTTAAATAACATGACACTGTTGCTAGGTTGCCATATGGTACTCCTTCCTGGCTGAAGAACAGGAAGATAGACTGCCATGTTTTCCCCAAGCTGTGTAAATCAGAAAAGGAGGATGGTACCTTCTGAATACATCTAGTGAGTGTGCTACTTTGAAAGACACCTGAAAACTCAGAACTCAGAGGGAAAAAGGAAACAGGACTAGCCTCATGTCACTTTATGGGTTGGAAGTTTTTAATGAACTGCTGGGTAAAGTTACGACTAACTGTAGCTCTGTAAACTGTTAAGGGAGGTCCTCAGTACACTTTCAGTAGTAACTGATGCCCAGAGGGACATCAGAGATCTGGTGGGAACTCACGCTTAGCAAGATTTTAAGCAAAATCTTGAGGTCTCGTGTAATAAATAATAAAGCAAACAGTATGATTTATAAGTATGCATAGGCTTATAAAACAAACCCTAACTACTTAAGTTTTTATTCAACTAAAAGCATTTACCTTAAAATTTTATTAGTGAGCTTCTTAAAATATTGGAAATATTTTGTTTTGTTGAACATACTTTTCCTGTAAAGTATAAATAGAGTTACATCTGTTTTTACCCTAAAAGATTATAGAAATAGCATAATCATTAAAACTACAGTGATTAAGATTCAAGACTAAAAATGTTAACACCTGACGGTAATGGTCTCTTTTTCTTTTGTGCTTTGCTTGGTGGATAGAATTTGGTATGTTCTCACTCTTTAAGCCTGTGGGCACCAGGATATTCACTGCAGTAGGATTACAGTATTTAGCAAAAAAACAAAAAGCTGTGACACATTAATGTCCATCAAAAGGATAGTTAAGTATGGTGGAGCTAGGTAACAGAATTCTATACAAACAAAAGGAATTTGGTATGTCTTTGTGTAGTGACATGAAAACATGTAATGTTTTTTTTAAAGAAATTTGTAGAACAGTGTCCCTAGAAATTAGTGAAGAAAAAAGTAATGTATATTTATATATACATATATATACATAAACAAAAAGAAAATATACATGTACAAATATCTGCAATGTTGTCATCTGAAAATCCCCCTAACTTGCCCCCACTAAATGCTGGTGTTTCACTTTTTATTTCTTTCAATTCTACATTGATTTTTTTAAATGTATACATTACATTTAAATGGTTTTTTTTTAAAAAAAAAAAAAAAAAAGCGATTGATATAGCAAGGTTCCCTTATCTACATATCTAAGCATTTTCATGTAAAAGATTGGAGTGCCTATCTTCTTTGTCTTTCTCAATCATCTCTACCAGCTGTCACTGTCAATACTAAATATGTGTGAGTAAGCAGTAAAGAACATATTTTAAAGGTTTTAAAGTGAAGAATAGGGCATTCTCGGGAGAGGGAAGGTTCGGGCAAGAATGTGTCTTGGGATGTGCTGGTTAAAGCAGTTACCAAGCTTTACTGAGTCTTAAGCTTAGAATGAATAGCTTTTAGCAACTGGTTTTCCACCACACACACACACACACACACACACACACACACACACACACACACAC
>CABHPQ010164661.1:0-11457 GCA_902168405.1 Peromyscus aztecus | reverse complement strand
ACACACACACACACACACACACACACACACACACACACACACACACAATGGCAACAGATTTTCAGATAATTGTGGAGACATTCTGGATGGCTATATATGTCCACTTGGTAGGTATAATGATGATACAGCAGTGGTTCATATTAATGCTTACAATCAGATTTTGAAGGACAAGTTCTTTTCTCAGCCAGTCCCTCAGTATCCTCTGGAAGTGAAATCTATCACATAACTTCCTGAGAATAATAACTTCATTAAACAAAGATGCTCTAATTATTAACTTTATATCCGATACTCTTGAAACTGAGGAAATATATAGAAAAACCTCTTTGGGCTGTAAATTTTAAGCTCAGAATTGAATTCTATCTGAAAACATTTCCTCTATTAGAGAAAACACCTAGCCTTGACAACCTCAGTAATACTGACCATCTCCTCTGTCCTACACCGTTTCAGAACACTTCTGAGGGACCAGGGAATGCAAAAGTTTCAGGGAACGTGACACGGCTGTCACTTTCTAAAGACCAGGACTTTTCTACGGAATCAGCTCCTGGCTCACAAGGCATACTTTAAATTCTAGAAAATCCCTTATTCAGAGCTGTCTGAGACTATATTTAGTAAACATGGAGCTAAAGTTCATACTGCTCAACTAAGAAGAAACCATAAAAAGTAGGCAATGCATTTCTGCTATTTGTTGCTCATGGCAAGCATTGGTAGAGCACTTTGCCTGGCTGGGCAAGGCAATGGGCATGTAGGCACACATATACACAGGTTAAGATAAAATGTTTTACATTCTTGGCCATAATTTCAAAAGAGAAAAGACTTCTACAACAATGTTCACATCAGCCTTCTTCATAATAGCCCCAAGTGGGAATAACTTCAATTTCAGAATAGATTTTAAATTGAATACTAGAAAGCAAAAGCAAGGAATATATTTTTATGTGTCAACATCATAGATAAGGGGTTCTCAACCTGTGTGGGTCATGACACACTTAGGGGCCAAATGACCCTTTCAAAGGAGTCACCTAAGACAATCAGAAAGCACAGATATTAACATTATGACTCATAGCAGTAGCAAAATTACAGTTATGAAGTAGCAATGAAAATAATTTTATAGTTGGAGGGTCACCACAACATGAGGGACTGTATGAAAGGGTCGCAGCATTGGGAAGGTTGAGAACCACTGTCATAGATAAAGATAAAGAAGGCCATTATTGTGTCTGCAAAGTATCTAAGTTTATTGCTTTTATTTTAAAATTAGTTTTACTCCTCCACGCTGACTTATGGCTAACTGTTCATTGTTTTGAATATGAGTTCTTTGTGAAATATACTTACTAAGTGTATTATTTTTGTAAAAGAAGGCAATGAATAATATCACACAGAAATATCACACATGAACTAGAACTCCAAGAGACATGTTCATTAGGATCGGTTATGAATGTCCATAGCACACATCCATTACTCATACACCTCTGCATGCGGAGAGAGAGAAACTTTACTATACTCTTGTAAATCAATTTCAACAAATGGTAAATCTGAATGGAAAGCTTTGACATTTACGATACCATATAGAATGAAGAGTGAGTCCCCTCAACCCATTTTTCACTTGCCCATGTTTTCATAAAGTCACTTTTGTTTTATGTTTCAAGTCCTGAAACATTTCAAAAATAATTTGGCATGACGAGTAGGCAAGGTCTGTTTGTTTTCAGATGACAGCCTCAGATACTGATTAATCATGTGTCTTCTTAATTTTACTTTGTAATCTAAATTCCTTTATTGGTGTCCATTTCTAGACTCACTGTTCAGCTCCATTGAGTGGAAACAACACTTCTTAAGTTCCACATAGACACCATAGTGGGAAGTTATGCGTTTGAATCTAGTGCTACAGTTTCCCTGAGTGAGCTGTTCAGTTTTCTGAAATCACTTATACAATAAAGATGTCAATAAGCCCATGAAAGTTTAGGGAATTAATCTACGTAGTAGATGAAAGCACTCAGAAATACAATATAGATAACACCCAATACATCTCTGAAAACAGACTGCTGGTGTTTTGATTGGCTTTCTGTTAGCTTGACAGAGTCACTAGGGAAGAACCAACATCTTTAGTCATGAGGCTTCCCATACGAATACCGTGAGCTTTTCTGTATTTCCCAGGTTTCTTTGTGGTTTTCCTATTCCAAAGTTGTGGAGCCACTTTTCTTCATGCACCTGTCCTAGATGGTTGTTCATGTCTTAAAAGGATCCACAGTCTCTCCCTATATTTCATCTTTCTCCTATATTTCACTATCATCTCATTCCAGCTCCCATAATTCCTAGCTGCTAGATCCCAGCTTCTTCAAACCAACTTTATATGTCTTTTACCTAAGACACTAAATGGAAACTCTTGACTACAGCCAGCCCCTAAAAGAATGCACAAAGTTGTTGCTTTTTTGTTTTTCTCCTTGGAAAGAGTTGAGAATCAATAGTACTCATGAAGAACCCTTCTTCTTTAAGACCATTGTTCTCCAGGGAAGTAGTTTCCTGTTGAAATATTGTTCTGAGGTGAAGTCTGTTTGTAGTAAAACAGCCTAAGAAATCAGACCCTTCAATGAGATTTTATGCTCAAACCCTTCATCTAAGTTTTTGTTTCATGCACATTAAAGTGTTACTGGAAAGTGTGGGTCCTTTAAAGTTCAGGGGGAAAGAGTTCATAAGATCTAAGGCACAGTCAAGACAAAGCTATAGCCAGAGGCCTAGTTTCCTGAGAAGGAAGGAGTCCCCCCACCAATCTGTCATGCTTCTGTCTAAGAGGATATTAAAGCCATCCCTGGGCTCCTGTGTTTACAGCCAGTCATGTGTCTTTCTCACAATCCCCATCTGTGCCAGTGAGTCACATGATCAGGGTGATACCCCATGCTCCTCCTGAGCTCCTGCTAACAGCAGTAGAGTGATCAATTAGAGCACTGGTGAGAAAGACAAAAGACACAATGAAACCCTTACATGAGATACCATCTCTCAGTCCCTGCCAACTTCTTGTCCTCCCCAAGTTATCTTTCTTTGGTTAAGATTCTTCAATGGCAGTAAATGAATTTTAAATGAAACACTCATTAACCTTTTTTTTCTAGTAAAAGACATGTGTTTCTAAATAAAGATACAGAGGTGTCTTGATACAGTAGTAGTGCACATCTGTTGTCAAAGCTGCAGAGGAGATGAAGCAGGAGGAGCATTTGAGGACCATGAGTTCAGAACCAACCAGGACAAAGGTGCAAGCCCCTGCCTCTGTGATTATTATTTTTTGTAATACACAGATGTAGTTTGGGGGGACTCATAAGGCTTCCCTTAACCCAACATATAGCCCTTTCTTTTTCTATCTCAGCTGTCTGGGAAAGCTGAGGAAATGTATATTCACACACACACACACACACACACACACACACACACACACACACACACAGCCCATAATATACAGTGTTGATTTTATGGGCAATACAACACCCTTCAGAGACAAATGGCTAATTTAATACTGGCCATGAGCTGACAGATCTTGACAGATGTCTATTATAGCCTTAGGAAATGCTATTTAAATAAGGGGTGTGGTTAGCAGCAGAACCAAAGGCTCCATTCTGGACACTGAGAATAATTCACTTAGGCAAGTCTTTCCAAAACCAAGTGCAAACAAGAGGCCTGATGACCTCAGGGACTATTAGCAGATGAAGCCTTTCATCTCTAAATTACTTGCTCTATGCCAGCCATAGTTTGAGAGGAGGAGGACACAAGGAGGTTATTTTCCATTCTTCTTAGTACAAATAATCAGACCAGTTGTCAGAGCATCCAGGTAGACAGGACCACTGTCATTCTGAAGATGAGGAAAACAGTAACCAGCTGTAGCAGAGAGCTTTAAAAATATGCATCAGCCCGGCGTTGGTGGCGCACGTCTTTAATCCCAGCACTCGGGAGGCAGAGGCAGGCGGATCTCTGTGAGTTCGAGGCCAGCCTGGGCTACCAAGTGAGCTCCAGGAAAGGCGCAAAGCTACACAGAGAAACCCTGTCTCGAAAAAAAATATATATATATATGCATCAGGCCCATTCTTGGGCAGGAGTGACTAGGGGGTGGCTGAGCCTGGGTAGAGCCAGGAGGAAGGACCTAGGCAGATGTGGGCATGGGGTACACAGATAAAGGGAGTGGAAGTATTGTCTGTTCCAAATGTCCATGGCATTGTCTTAGTAAAGGACTGGAGAACAAGAAGGTGAGTCAGGTCACCATTCATTCCTAAGAAAGAAAACCAGTTTCTGAAAGAGTGACGGGGTTGGGGGGGGGGAGGATTGGCATTCTGAACATAGTGGGGCAGCAGTCACTGTACTCTTGGGGATGTGAAGGGGAAATCATAAGACTGACCTGCAGTGTGAGCAAGCAGCCTAGCCCGGAAGAAGAGCTCGGTTCTGGGGTTGGGATTGGAAGCACAATGGTGAATCTTTGAAAGAGGACTGAGTTCCACCACACCCCCCACACCCCCCACACCCCACTTCTCTGTTGGGATTCTGCTGAGAGATTTCTTTCCAGTTACTATCACAAAAAAACAGCATCACCTCATTCCTCCCCAGCTAGGGGATGGTTGTCAAGGAAATGCCTAGATGATTGACAGGGAAGAGCATGGTGCTTCAGTTGCGGTCTTGCGAGAAAAAGCTTAAGACTTCAAATGTGCGCATGAGCACGCACGCACGCACGCACGCACGTGCACGCACACACACACACAAAATTTGGTTGTTGGTGTTTTCCTTACAAGCCCTACTTAGCAGTCTCTTCACAGTGTGTAAGTGTGCATAGCCAGATTCAAGCCGTAGCCCTGCTTGCTACAACGGACAAGCTCCATCATGCATGAAGTTTCCAGATAAAGGCCCCTACTGCTCCATAACTACAGAACACTCAAATTAGCATGGTCGGCCTCAGTCATAGGCCTGGGAATCCAGATGAAAGAACTTCACTTTCATGACTGTTTACAAATGTGACGTGTTGTCTCCAGATCTGGTTTGTCCCAGACCTAGCCTGGGGATTGAGGGAACACTGGAGTTTACATCCCATCTTTTCTTAGCACAGATGTTCCTCTCCCGAGTTCTAGGGCCAGCCAAGTGTGCACAATCTCTGACTATCTGAAGATCTGAGATTGCTGTAGAAGCAATAACAGTGCTTAGTATACCATAATTTGGGTCCCAAAGCGGTTAGTGTGGAGAATGAAATTCATTTTGGAAGGGGTAAAATGAAGTCCACGCATAATTCATTTAGGGGAACTATCAGGGATTTGTCTGTCATTCTTCAGTTTTCTGCTGGAGATCCATTTAGGTCAGGTTTGGGTTTGATCCCTCCCCTCCCAGGAGACCAGCAGTATCATTTGGGGAAGAATCTAGGCGATATAACTGCTACATCAACTCCTGTGGTAGCCAAGGAGGGAAAAGAAGGGTTGTTTTGCTTCATTTGGAAATGAAGTATGGTGGCTGTGTACGGAGATGCAAGCCGTGATACCATACCGGGTCTGCCCGGTTTGTTTTGAGCACTCTTCAGAGGACACTGATGGGTGCTCTTTTCATTGTCTTGGCCATTCGTGGACCAGTCGCCCTTGAGAGAGCTACACTTTCCCCTACATCAATAGCATGTCTCCGTTCTTCTTCAATTCCTTGGAGATTCTGTAACACTGCTCAGAAGAAGCCCTGCCTCAGTATCAAGTTCAGAGTCACCCGGAATGTCCTAAGACCTCTAAGAAGTCCCCGCTGGCTCTCTATGCGGAGGAGCACAGGAAAATTTTCCAGGAAGGGGCTGGAGAGATGGCTCAGTGTTTAAGAGCTCTTCCAGGGGTCCTGAGTTCAATTCTCAGCACCCACATGGTGGCTCACAGCCATCTAGAATGGGATCTGATGGTCTCTTCTCTCCGATGCCCTCTTCTGTCATGCAGGCATGCATGCAAAGAGAGCACTCATATACATAAATAAATAATTTTGAAATTTTTCAGAAACCTCTTTTGGACCTCTCTTTCCCAACTTTCAACATCTTTATAGTATAAGCAGTGATAGTAACAGCAATTTAAAAAACAGAACCGAATTAAATATAGAATTCCCATGTGTCGAGTGGGAGGAGAGGAGTCCACAGCCAGCACCAGCATTGGAGAGTGTATACCTCTTTATGAAACAAGGTCCTGTGATTATTACTACTGTCATCACCAATAATATTAGACTGACAGCATAAAAAGGTGGAAATATGAAAAATTGGAGGATATTTTAAGTAACACAAATTTACATATTAACTTTTAGTACCTCTGCTAGTTCTGAGAATTTTTCTTAAATGTCTATGGATGTTTTACCTGCATGTAAGTCTGTGCACGGGGTGTGTGCACAGTGCCTTCAGAAGCCAGAAGAGGGTATCAGATTCTGGGACTGGAGGTACAGACAGTGGTGAGCTGCCATGTCAGTGCTAGGAATTGAACCTGGGTCCTCTGGAAAAGCAGACTCTTAACTGCCGGGTCATCTTTCCAGCCCACAATTCTGGAATGTTTTAGCAATAGCAATACAACAGAAGAACTAGAAATGATTTTAAAATAAAAAAAAAATCTTTTAAAGACGTTAAGTAGGGGATAGAGAGTTTTCTAAAATTATTAGTTTATATTTTTTCTACTGATTCATTAGTTTTCATTCTTAAAGTTTATTCTCTTGTCATTTTTCTAAACTCTGTGCTTACTTATTTTTTTAACCGTATATTTTTGTCTAGTAGGAGCAATCCCAGTCACATATTTCATCAAATACCATCTTTTATCATAAGATACAAGTTTGATATTCACTGTCCTTAGGTATTAAAGTTTTTCAGGATGATAGCTTCTCCAATCATTATATATTTAATAGTGATTCGAATAATAAAGCATTTTATTATTATGCTGTTACTGATTTCTGATTTTGATCCATTTTTCTCAGATACTATGGCTGTTCTGAGTTATCTATCATTGCATAAATACTTCAACACAGTGGCTTAAAGCAGTATCAGTTGTTACTCAGTTTGCTTATGGAGGGTTGGCAGGACACAGCTGGCCATTTTTTCCTTAAGGTCTAATAATTCATGGTTCTCCAGAGAAACAAAACCAATAGAACAGATAGTTGGAGAGATGAATAGATAGATAGGTGATAGATAAATGGATAGATAGATAGATAGATAGATAGATAGATAGATAGATAGATAGATAGATATAGATGGATAGATAGATAGAGAGAGAGGGATAGATAGATGGATAGATGGATGGATAGATAGATAGAGAGAGAGAGAGATAGATAGGTGGGTGGGTGGGTGGATGGATGGATGGATGGATAGATAGATAGATAGATAGATAGACAGACAGACAGACAGACAGTAATTTAACACAGGGATGGCTGACTCCCTACAGAGGCCGAGAAGTCTCATAATACATCAGCAACAAGGGAATCAGGGAAGCTGGTAGTATCACTTGGTCCAAAATCAAAGGCCTCAGAACTAAAGAAGCCGATGGTGTAATTCTTACTCCAAAGCTAAAGACGAGAACCCATGGGCTGCTAGCGCAAATCCCAGGGTCCCAGAGCCAAGCCCCTGGAATTGTGTTGTAAAAAGGGAGAAGTGGTTTTCCTGCTCCAGGAGAGAGCAAAACTGCCCTAATTCTGCCTTCTTGTTTTGTCAGGGTGCTCAACTGGCTGGATGGTAAAATCAGCCCACTGTTCCAAATGTCAGCTTTTCCAGAAGTAATGTCACAAACATACTGAGAAATAATGCTTTACCAGCTATCTATCTGGTCTACCCCTGACCCAGTCAAGTGAACCCCTCAACTTGCACATGCCAGGGCTCTCAGACAGCTGAGTGCAAGGGTGGGATGGGATTGGAGTCTTTCAATCTTCCTCATTCTCGTGGGCCTAGGCCAAAAACAATATATCCCAACAGCTGTGGGCTGAAGCAGCTAGAGCTTTCTGGAATTTCTATGAGCTTCCCATTTGATCTCTCCATAGCAGACCCACAGGGTTACCATACTTATTGTGTAGTGATGGGAACATCCAGAGTAATTAAATCAAGACATTTGCTAAACTACCATGGAAGTAAAAGCAAAACCACTTCTACCCACTGATGGTCACAAAGAACCTTCCAGAGCCAGGAGAGGCAGACAGTAGTGTTCTGTCTATTGATGAGAGAATTGCCAAAGGGACATCTTTGTGGTTGATCTGATATTGGCTCTTTGAACTTTGTGAAGATTAGCTTCACGGGCACATTTTATAGTCCACACTTTTTATATAATTGTCCTCACTTCCATTTGTTCCTAATATCACAGCATCAAGAATCTGTTATCATTGGTTGAGACTCCGTGCCTAATTGATATATGTTATGACTGATGGGTACAAATTCCTGCACGTGATCATTAAAACTTTATTTTGTCCACTCAAGCTATCTAGAACCGTGAGAAATGCATTGAAATTTCCCACCATTGTGATATTTACCCATTCCTCCTAATTCTGCTGAATTTGGCTTTGTGGAATGTGAGGCTGTGAGCACAGAGGTTGCTCTCCTGCATAACAAGCTCAGGGGTGGCTTGCAATGACTCTTTACTACTTACAGTTCTTAAAGCTTTTTATTTCTGACATGTATATAGTTTTCCTAATTGTTTTCCTCAGTGTATACCCTTCATCTATCTTCCTCTGCATACTTTTTGGTGTAACTCAAGTAAATACTATATAGCTAGGTTCTTATTTTTATTGTTTTTATTGTTTGGGAGTCCAGATAGCTGAAGAATTCAGTTGTGAAATATAATTGACTTTTCTAATTGATTGCATGTATTTACTTACTATTGCCTTTCCTATATTCACTTGGTTAACCCATCAAAATGAAGGCAATAAAGAGCAAGGAAGTAGCTGTTCAGCAACAGAACACAAACACAAATGAGGTACAATCTAGTCCTTTCTCTACCAACCCATTCTTAAATGTCAGTCTTTCACAGTTCTTGAGCCCTGTTACCAGATCTCCTTTTCAAAATGGATAATTTGCTGCCTTGCAGTTTCCCAAAATGCAACTTAATCCAGCGGAATTGGCCTGAATCAGTAAGAGATAATTAAGGGAGTTAGTTACGCATGAAGAGGCAAGCTGTGGGCCTGCTACAGCTCCACTCTCCCGCTGACTATTAAAGTAAGTTAATGACCCAGAGCTGTGGAGGAGTTTCCAGCAGCAACATGGTAAGGGCCAACGTGCTACAGTGATCAACTAAGACAGTACAGTTCATAATCTTCCACGGGACGGCCTCACCTACCTCACAGCATCTTTATTGTGGACCAATCGATCATGGAGAAAGGCCGGCATATTATAAATCAAGTGAATACAAGACACCTCCACTGCAGAAACAAACTCAAAAGGGTCCCCCTTCCAATTTTTAGAATTTTGGTGGGCAGTTTTATTTTATAGGTGGTTCAAAAGACATCTGAATATTGATTTTAACAATGAAAGTTTAGGAGCAAACATATAAATAGTTCTTTAAATAAGGTGAAAGAGAATAAACATGAAATTATTAGCATTATAATTGGCTACTGGAAAAACTCACACGCGTTCTAGGATTTATTTATTATGAGGCATATATGAATAGACAGACCATCCTAGCACTTATGGAAAATCTGAAAATCAGAAAGTGTCTCAAAAATATAATGACCCTAGGTCTTGGACTTATTCCTTATCTTCCACAGCTGTTTTGTACGGAGGCTTCACTTTTTGCAGACCAACTGTATTAGTTACTTCTGTGACAAAACACCGCCACTAAAAGTGACTTAGAGAAGAAAAGTTGGTTTGGACTTATGGTTCCCAAGAGAAAGTCCATGATAGCAGGAGAGGCGCGGCATTAGCTAGCCAGAGCAGGGAGCTGAGAGATCACATCTCCAGCCACAGACTGGATCGGGGTGAGGGGGAGTGAGGTACCAATTTTCAAAGCCCACGCCCAGTAATTCACTTCCCACAGCAAGGCTGCACATCTCTCCAGGTGACTGAGGACCAAGGATTCTGATCATTGAACCTATGGGTGGGTGGGGCATTTCTTTTTCAAACCACCACATCATCAAAACGCAAGGAAAATAAAAATAAACGGGGCTCGGTGGCACCAGGCCTACAATCCCAGCTATTTTGGAAGCCAAGGTAGGAGGATCACAAAGCTAACCTGAGCAAATTTGTTAAGCAGTCACAAAACAAAAGGTCAAAAGAGGGTGGAGGCTGTGGTTTAGCAGTTCAGCACCTTCCTCAAAAGTACAAACCCCAGGCTTAATGCCTGGTATCACAAAAGTACAAAAAAAAAAAAAAAAAGACAGAAAGAAACCCTAGAATGGTTTTTGAAATCAAGAAATGTATACTTTAAAATAAAGTCCCAGGCATTGTAAAATTTCATTTTATAAACTGATTTTGTGTCTTAGCATTTCCTCTTAGCATTTCCTGTTTCAAACCATATAAACTACCTAATTAAAATTTCTAATTAATAATATTAATAATAACAAAATAAATAAGACCATTGGATTTTCTGTGATATATTAATTTTTTTAAAGAAAAGCTAAAAAAATTAAAAATCAGATGACAAACTACTAAAAATAAATGGCAAGTGGGCCAGTTTATTCCCAGCACTCAAGGGACAGAGGCAGGAGGATCTCTGAGTTCCAGGCTATCCTGGTCTACAGAGTGAGTCCAAGCCAAGCAAGCCAAGGCTACACAGTGAGACCCTGTCTTAAAAATAATAAAAATAATAAAGACAAAAGCTAATATAAGCATAATACTTCTAAGTCACTAGAAGAAAATGTTTCATTAAACAGAGCTGTAAGGAGACTAGGGGATGACTTAGTCAGTAAAGAGCTTGCTACACAACCATAAAGACTGAGTTCAGATCTCCAGCACCCACAAGAAAAATAAAAGCCAGACGTGATGTACTGTTAACATTGGGGAGCAGAGACAGAAAGATCCCTGGAGCTAGCTGGCCAGCTAGTCTTGCTGATGGTGAGCTGCTGATTCAATGCTAGACACTGGCTCAAAAGTAAGATGGAGATGTCTCTCTCTCTCTCTCTCTCTCTCTCTCTCTCTCTCTCTCTCTCTCACTCACACACACGCACACACGCAAGCTAACAAGTACATACATTTATACCACATACAAATAAAAAACATATGTTTAAATAGATCATTTAAACATGCTTCTTAATTTATACATACTGTCTTAGATAAGGTTTCTATTGCTCTGAAGAGACATCATGACCACAGCAACTCTTATAAAAGACACATTTAACTGGGACTGGCTTACAGTTCAAAGGCTTAGTCCATTATCTTCATGGCAGGCAGACGTGGTAGCTAAAAGTTCTACATCCGGCTGGGTGTGGTGATGCATGCCTTTAATCCCACACTTGGAAGGCAGAGGCAGGTGAATCTCTGTGAGTTTGAGGCCAGCCTGGGCTACAAAGTGAGTTCCAGGACAGGCTCCAAAGCTA
>CABHPQ010164660.1:374-30567 GCA_902168405.1 Peromyscus aztecus | reverse complement strand
TCTTCAAAAATATTTATTTTTAACCATGTGTATTTATGTGTATGAGTTCAGTTGTCCATGGAGGCCAAGGTGTTGGGCCATCTGGAGCTAGACTGGTAGGTGGTTGTGAGCCTCTAGATATGGATGCTGGGAATTGAACTGAATTATGGGAACTGAACTTGGGTCCTCTGCAAGAGCAGTATGTGCTCTTAACTGTGGACTTATCTCTTCAGTACCTTACTAAGTGACTTGTGAAAGTCAGAGAGCTAGGATTAAACTCAGATGAGAAATAAAATGGTTAAAAATACCACATTAGTACTAATTCACTGTGAGGGTGGTGGTGTTTGTTTTTTTTGCTGTTATCACCTGAAGGAAATTTGTTGCATGAATCCTAATTGGTCTTAGTAAAGACCTGGAGCCAGATATCAGGGTAAAAGCTGAAAGATCAGAGAAGCAGAGCAAGCCACAGCCACCACCTCTTATCTCACCAACTCCTCAGCCTGAAAGAGCCAGAGTTCCTGTCTCCTCCTGCCTTATATTCCTTTCTCTGCCCAGCCATATCACTTCCTGTCTCAACCTTAGTAGTGCTGGTATTAATGGTGTGTGCCACCACTGCCTGACTGTTTCTCTTTTAGACTGGCTTAATCTCTTGTAGCCCAGTGTGGCCCTGAACTCAAAGAGATCCAGATGAATCTCTGCCTCTGCCTCCCAAGTGCTTGCTAGGATTAAAGGTGTATGCCACCACTTCCTGACCTAGAGGAAGTCGGTGGCTAGCTCTGTCCTCTGATTTTCAGGCAAGCTTTATTTCCTAGCTTACAAACAGTATATACAAACAATATATCACCACAAAATTTCTAGTCTTCTGGTTGTTAAAGAGCGGTAAGTAGCTGTACACCTAAGTTTGTATTGCATAGACAGCATGATATGTTCTTTGTTTCTCATTGCATTCTTTATGTTAGATAAACAGGCAGAAGAAGTTTGACCATGAAGTGTTGGTTGTACAGGTGGCATCCACAGCAGCAGGGGCAGTAGCGCTACAAAATTCAGGCAAGTTTTTTTTTTTTTTCCTCATAAATAAAATGTGACCATTGTTAATAAAATGAATAATAGCATGACAAAGTTCCGGAATATTTTTGATTCTAAAATTCTTCTTTCCAGTTTGTGACCATGAAAAAGAAAGTTTACAGGATTGTCTTTGCTTTCGATGAAATTACACTGGTGATTATTTTTCCTATGACATGTAGAGACTCTTATCCTATCTTTTTATTTTTAGAACAGTGGTACCTAATGATCTGTACTGAAACTTATTCAATTAAAGAATCCCTCTTCACCTTATAAACCTAAAGAATGTCATCTGTCTTGGTGTAATTAATTTTCCCTGACAGAATGGCCCAGTGTTTGGTTTAGTAGACTTGGATGTGCATCCAAATGTGCAGTCAGCATAGCTGTCACGTATCTGTACCACTGTCTTGTTCCCATCATTCTCCTGCCCTCTAGAAAGCATCCCCCATTCTGCAGCCTTCACATGCTCTTTGAAGTTTGCCCTCCATATATATTCTCTGCTGTCAATTGGATTTGTAGGAAAGTAAGCCACCGTGATTGCAGTATGCCCATGTTTAGTTTACTGAGCATCACATAATGAGTGATACAGCAGAGGAATTTCCAGCTGGAGGTGATGCATTATATCAGCATCAGTGATCACTGTTGGTTCGCTACTTAAACCAAAATATTTTGCTATATTTTAGTTCTTGCTCAACCAGTTTGGACTCTTTGTGTATATGTTCCTTGACAAAACTAGTCCTGAGCTGAAGCACATTTTTCTTCTGCTTAGGATAAATCTGTGTAGCACTGGAGAAAGGAATATATTAATAGATCCATTTGAAGACTAGATTTCACCCCAGATTTACTTGTCATTGAGTAGTTAAGCATTTGAACCTCATCCTCTCCAACTTTTCTTGAGATGGTTAAATGAAATTCTACACAGGTCGTAGGATGACTACAGATCCCTGAGCTTACATTACTTACATTACAGGAGCTGCATTGGCATTACATTACATGCATTGTCCCATTTGTACACTGTGGAAACTCTGGAATTTCCATTCTCAAATACCAGAATTCCCTGGTCTCCGAAGATGAGGGACTTTCACCCCCAGTTAATGCAAACGAGTTAATGAACTCTTAAATTAGTCTCTTAAATTAGACCCCAGTATCCTCAGGTTTAGAGCCTGCCTTTTCTTAGTTGTGCCAGAAAACACTTCTCTTGTTTTGTTAGAAGCATATTGGTTTGTCGTAAATTCATTTTGGTTTTTGATATTTTAATAAAATTACATTATGTCCCCCTTTCCCTTTCCTTCCTGCAAGCCCTCTCAGATACCCCTTGCTCTCTTTAAAATTCATGGCCTTGGTTTCCATTGTCGTTGCATACATATCTGTATATCCCTATCCATCCCTAAGATCATAAGTACAGTCTGCCCAGTCTCTCTGATGTTACTCGTATGCTCTTAGGGCTGACCCTTTGGTGTTGGATAACACATCGGTGTGCTCCGCTCTGGGGAAGAATATCTTCCTGCTCTTAGCATTCCTTAGTGGCCTGCAGTTCTTACTGTAGGGTGGCGGCCCCCCTAGCCTTCCCTCCTGTCCACTCTGTCAACTTGTTGCTGTCCTTGTCAGCTCATGTCTAGGCAGTGATGCCGGTAGATTTTATGGGTGTAATTCCCGGCAGAACTGGGAGACACAATCTAGCAGCAAACCCCCTGACCTCAGGTTCTTACCATCTCAGCACCCTCTCTTCTGTTTCCTGAGCCTGAGGTGCGGGATTTGTGTTGTAGATGCATCAGTTGGGATGGGACTCACCGTGATGTGTTGTGACTCTCTGTAACAGTCTTCATCTGTCAGAAAGAGAACTTTCCTTGGAGGGTGGTGAGGACTTATCTGTGGGTATAAGGACAAATACTTAGAATGTGGTCAGGAATTAAGGCATACTGACTTTATGATTCGATGTTAGGTTTTTGTACACAGTATATGATTTGAAAATTTAATATCAGCTTTAATATTCGTTTTCATTTAGTGTTTGACTCAGAATTTAAAGGCTGCATCAGAGGAAAGTTAAGAATTATTTGAAACATGGAATTATAAATGAATATTAGATTAAGTGAGTATATTCTTTGGATGACTGCCTGACTTTCTGGTGCCTCCTTTCTCTTCCTTCAACTCCTGAACACATTCTTTACAATCTCCAGGGAAATACTTTCCCATGATTTATTTAACAGTGCAGCGTGATGGGATATCATAAATATGTAGTAACAATATCAAGTACCACTTCTATCAAGGGTAGATATTACACTATTATTTTTGAAAGTTGCAAATGTTTTTCCTCTGTGAGAGTAAATAAGTCTTTTCATAAGAATAATCCTGTCTTCCACAAACCAGACTATACTATTTTATACTATATAATACTATATAATTTACATAAATTATGCTATAAATATGACATAAGTTATACTTCTTCCTAGGCTTCATTAGTGCACTTATAACTGAGTTATGGTCCAATCTTGAATGTGGAAGAGATGATGTAAGGGTAACTCATCCTAGAGCTACTCCAGTGGATCCTATTGACCAAAGCTGTCAAAAGGTAAGAAGATGTGCGATGAAATAATGCATAGATTTGAAGTGTATTGCACAGAGGTGACTGACTCCATGGAAACCTGACCTATGTCACTTATAAGCAGCATACTTTCTTGTTTGTTTGTCTTTCGACACAGGGTTTCTCTGTGTAGTCCTGGCTGTCCTGGAACTAGCTCTGTAGATCCAGGCTGGCCTTGAACTCAGAGATCTGCCTGCCTCTGCCTCCCAAGTGCTGGGATAAAGGCATGTGCCACCACTTCCTGGCTAACTTTCTTAAGTGGATCTTCTCTCATTTAATACCTAAAAATATTTTTCATTATAAAGTAAATTTAGTGAACTGTAACATACCAATAGTTGTTGGAAAATATATTGGAAAGATACTTTTCTTTCTTGTTATTATGATGTATTTTTCTTTCCTAATAAAGGGTAATAACACACCAGGCATGTTATGAAAAACAATGTGTCCCCGAAACAAACACAAACCAACACCACGGAAGTTCAGGAAGCATTTTCCCTTCGTCTTGCATCTGATGGAAGTTGTTTGGATGGAGTGAACAGGAGAGCAGGCAGAGGGAAGATGCTGTTAGCTAGAGCTATTAGCTATTAGCAGCAAAAATTTTGTAAAAGTGCTTACCCACTATTCTGTTAAAATGCAATGACTTTTCCTATGTGTAACATAGTCTCCTAATTTCTTTTAGTTGAAGTAATGATTCCCTACAGTAGAAGCCTGAACAATTTTTAGTGTAATGATGCCAAAAAATTATTTAAAGAACTCCCCTTTACCTACAATTTCAGCAGTTCCTTTTTTTTTCTGGGATGTTAGGCTAATTCACTCTTGTACAAAACGTGAACATTAGAAAATAACTTAAAAATGAAGTGGTTAAAATGTTGAGGGCCCCAAAGTAGGCAGTAAGTGGGGGATAATGACTTATGGGGTGCTCCTCCTTCACAGTCTCTGTTTAACAGGTGGTTATTTTGAGACAGGGTTGCTTTAGGTAGACCAGGCTGGCCTTGAGCGCTCTGAGGTTCACATGCCTCTGCCTACCTGCAAATGCTTCTGCCTCCCTGCCTGGCTGCAGGTTTTAACTTTAGGAAAAGCACCCATTGATGTTCTATGGATGGAAACTTACAATCTAGAAAGCTAGTAGAATAGAATTCCACGCTTAGGGTTATTTGGCAGCTGAAGATGGAGTTGGGAGCCTGGAGAAAACAGAGTCACAAAATGTATATCACAAACAGATGTAGTAGCATCCAAACTATGCCTGTAAACTTTAGTAACTGTGCTGCGCACCACATTGCCTGATTCTGAATCCAGCCAATATAACTGTTCAAAAAATTCATCTTCTGTATACTAGTGCTGACTATGCTGAGAATCAGCTTTAAAAAAAAAAACAAAACTCTGAACTCAATCCCCAGGGGAGTTTCTGCCCTGGAGGAGATGGGAATAGGGGGTGGGCTGGGGGGAAGGAGGGGCGCGGCGGGAGAGGGGAGGACAAGGGAATCCGTGACTGATATGTAAAATTAAATTAAATTATAAAATAAAATTTAAAAAAACAACTTTTCTTCTGAGGCTGGGGAGATACATCAGTTGGTAAAGCACTTGCTTTGTAAGCACAAGGACCCAAGTTTGGGCCCCAGAACCTACATTAAAAACAAACAAAGAACAGGCTAGTGGAATGGCTCAGTAGGTTAATGTATTTATTGCAAGCTTGATAGAGTTTGACCCCCAGAACCCACATGGTAAGGGAGAGAACTGATTCTCTCAAGCTGTTCTCTGATCTTACATGTATGCTGTGGCATCCCCAACCCTAACTCCAAATAAATAAATAAATGAAAAAAATTAAAACAATAACCATCAAAACCCATACAATCAAACAAAAATGCCCCAAACAAAATTCCCCAAAACCCCAAGCCAAATTCTGCAAACCAGGCATGGTGGCACGAGATTGTAAGTCCAGCACTGGGGAGTGGAAACAGGTGGATAACTGGGACTTACTAGCCTCCCTGCCCAGATGACATGGAAACTCATGAAATTTAAAGGCTGAACAGTAAAGGAAACAAAGATTAAAGAGAAATCCCACAGACTGGAAGAAAATCTTTGCCAGCTTTGTGTCTTAACAGAGGTCCATGTCTAGAATATATAAAGAACTCCAGAATTTAAACCCCCCCAAAGCCACATCATCCAGTCAGTAACAGGCTATGAATTGAACAGATCATTGCTAAAAGGAGCAAAAATATGCTAACAAATATATGAAAAAATTTCAACATCTTTAGCCCTTAGGAAAATACAAATTAAACCACATTGAGAATCCATCTCACCTTAGTCAAAATGAGTACAAATAAATCAACCAACAAATGCTGTCAGGGATACAAGGCAAGAGGAAACATTATACCTGTGGGGGTATAAATTAGTGTGGATATTATGTCGGTTACTATGGGGGTTTCTAGGAAAACCAAAACTAGAACCACTGTATGATGCAGTTACTCCATGCTGCTACCTGCTTGTCCATGTTCATCACAGCGTTATCCACAGTAGCCGAGATATGGCATCAGCATAAGCATCTATCAGCCAATGAATGGAATAAATGGGTGTATGCACAATGGTGTTTCTCTGCTTCATAAAGAAAATGAGATTAGTTAATTGCAGGGAAATGGATGGAGTTCATGATCATCATGTTAACCAAATCAGCTAGACTCAAAACATACATTTTCTCCCACATTCAGAACCTAGATTTATATATGTGTGTGTAATTTAAATATACATATATACACATACACATATATTATATATATATGATACATACACATCAGAAAAGTGGAATCGTAACTGGTGGAAGAGCAGGTGCTGTCAGGAGTGGAGAGTTACGAACAGAGATAAGTACGTGTCATACATGTATGAAAGTTTTATAATGACAACTTTTTATTTTTATTTACTAATTTTGTTATTTGACCACTTCATACATGTATATAATGTATTCTGACAACACAAAACCAATTATTTTATATGCTAACTAATAATAATAAAACTATGATCTTTATGTTAGTATAACACAATCGAAAATCCATATAATATATGCACACAAAGCAGGGAAAGCAACCCAGAATTTCTAGACATGTGAAGAATTTAAAAGCTGTGACCCATACTCAGGAAAAAAGCCAGCCAACTAAGATTTATTGTGAAGTAAAGGTGGATTATTTTACAAGGACAGGACATAAAGGAAACCTAGAGTAAATGAACAAATAGGTCTCTGTAGCCATATAAAGACACAGATGGAGATTCTAGAATTAAAAAACTAACTATAAATAGAAGTTTCTAAGTGGGCTTAACAGAAGATTTAAGCATAACATTGCAAATAGTAAACTTTGACAGGTCCACGGGAATCATAAAATTTGAAGAGCATGGGTGGGGAGAGCCTTTACTTGATTTTGAAATTATGTCATATTGATAGTTTTAGCTTCTGCAATGAGAATGCTAGAAACAAGAGAACAGGAAAGAACAATATTTGCCTAAACAGTAGATAAAAGTCACCAAATTTATTGAAAGATTATAGATGAGAAACTTAGTGAAACTCAGGAAAGACTATGTAAAATGAAAATATGAGAGAAACCACGTTGTGGCTTGTGATGAACTACTTAAAACAAAGAAATGCCACATTTTGGAATCAATATTATGTGTAGCATACAGTAGAACAGTTTGCTAGCACCGTGTCTTAGTTAGGCCTTCCATTGCTTTGAAGAGACACCATGAGGACAGCAACTCTTATAAAGGAAAAACATTTCATTGGGGCCGGCTTACAGTTTCAGAGGTTTAAACCATTATCATCATGGTTGGACATGGCAGTGTGCAGGCAGACATGGTGCTGGAGAAGGAGCTGAGAGTTCTACATTTTGATACACAGCAACAGAAGGAGTGTGCCACACTGCGTATAGCTTGAGCATAGGAGACCTCAAAGCCTGTCACCACAGTGACACACTTTTTCCAACAAATCCACACCTCCTAATAGTGCCACTCCCTATGGGCCAAGCATTCAAACACATGAGTCTAAGGGGGCCATAACTATTCAAACCATCACACACCGCATTAGAGGTAGTGGAGGCCAGAAGGCAATGTAACATTTTATTGTGCTGAGAGGAAAAGATAAAAAGTTACAGTCAGTGCACGGTTCTGCATCCAGCAGAACAGTCTTCAGCAGTGAAAGTGAAGAGACCTTTGGCTAATGGCAGAGGAAACTGCTGCCATCACTCTTGCCCATCATGTATGCTAAAGGAAGGTCTCTAGGTGGAAGTTTGGATTTTCCAGAAAGGAGGAGGAGGGCATTGCAGATAGGTGAGTCTACAGAGGTAGAGTATGTGGCCCCCTCGATGTGAAAGTTGGACACGTTATTATATGACTCCCCACGTTTACAGAGTCCTTCATGTATGACATAAATTGGCACACTATTGTAAATTGTAAATCTGTATGAACTATTTCTAATGCAGGTTCAAGGTTATTGGAATTATTCAAGTTATTTGACTTTGAATTGCGAGTATCAGTATAAACAGGTTGAATTTTTCTCCTGAAACATTGTATATTTCCCTAACTTATATATTAAAATATACAACAAATGACAATTCATAGTATTAAATAACTCCAGCACCCAGCTTGAGAGCTCAGTTATTCCACAAGGGTTCTTTTCACTTTCGAATCTATTTTAAATTACAGTTAGTATATAATTACAGTCTCAACATATAGCAAATCCATTAAACCTTATGTTTGAATTCCAGTCCCTTTCTTGCATCTCTCCACTCTGTCTCTTCAGCAGTGCCTACAGTAGACAGTAGTCCTGAGGCTGCTATTTAAATACATAGTAAATAAAAATCTTCCTCCCGCCGGGTGTTGGTGGCGCACGCCTTTAATCCCAGCACTCGGGAGGCAGAGCCAGGCGGATCTCTGTGAGTTCGAGGCCAACCTGGGCTACCAAGTGAGTTCCAGGAAAAGGCGCAAAGTTACACAGGGAAACCCTGTCTCGAAAAAAAAAAAAAATCTTCCTCCCAAGGGTCAGGGACTATTTCAGAAGAGGGGACAGAAAGATCTAAGAGCCCCAGAGGTCAGGTAGGACCTGAGAGAAAGCATCATCCAGGTGTGACGGGATCAGTACACCCATGAACTCACAGTAGCTGTGGTTGCCTGCACAATACTAAGCCAGTGAACATTCAAGCGGGGAGGAGGGAGAGGCTCATGAGCCCCCACCCTTTGAGGAGCTGTTGACAGTTTCCGGCTTTGGGGGAAGGGAGGTCAGTTTCCCTAAGTGTGGCCTCGGCTAGGTTGAGCATGCTCCAGTGGATGATGCCACACCCATGAATATATGGGCTGCACAAAAGGGACTCAGTAAGTTAAATAGGAAGGACATGAACATGGGAGGAGCAGGGGAAGTTGTGGGGTTGCTGACCTGGGAAGAGTTAGGGGGGAGGAGTGGTTCGTGAGTATGATTAAAATACATTGTATGCATGCAAGAAAAGTCTCAAAGAACAAAATTATTGATAACAATCTTAGTTACTCAGATGTAGTAATCATGTCTTCGGGGTTCAGAAGCACAGGTGCTTATTGGTGTTCTCCAGTATTGAGCAGCTCAGATTACATGACACTTCTAGGAAGTCCTGTTGACCAACATTTCCTTAAGAAACCATGGAAAAACAGTGCAGAGAGATATTGCCTATAACGTTAAAAGCTGGCTCAATTTTTTCAGCTCTTCCAGAGGTTCTGGATTTGGTTCCTGGCGCCCACATGGGTGGTTCATAACTGTCAATAACTCCAGTTCCAGGTAATCTGATGCCCTCTTCTGACCTCCGAGCACACTAGGCACACATATGGTATACATACATACAAGCCAGCAAATAAATAATATAAATAAATCTTAAACAAAAAAATTTAAAGGGTAAATATTGAGAAAGGAAATGCACAACTCTTAGATGACTGTAGATTGATTCTTACCCCTATGTTGGGTAGCTTACAACCACTTACAACTTCAGCTTTGGGGGATCCAGTTCTTTCTGATTTTTGTGGGCACCTGCACATACATGGCATGCACTAACACAGACACAGATACATGCAGAGAAATTTTTAAAAATATCTTAAAACACAGAGAGAGAGAAAAAAAAAACAAAACAAGAGTAAGTATTTAGAAAGCAGTTTGATAGTATATCCACTTAGCAAAATAATAGTGGTAGGTTCTTCCTTAAGATCTGTGACTTCCCAGCCACAGGTTTCTGGCCAGGCTTACAGTACCAGGTCTGAGTCTTCTCCTGTGGAGTGGACCTTAAATCCATTCCGAAAACAACTGGCTATCCCCATGTTTTCTTGGCGGTGGGGAGTGAACCCAAGGTGTTGTGCAGAGTAAGCATGTTCTCTACCATGGGTTAATACTTCCACACTTGAGATCACCTTCCTGAATCACTTTCTGATTTGTTCCTAAGAGTCTTGATAAAAGAGGACTAACTCTGTCTCCCAAAACTTCAAAATCAAAATTAGTTTCATACTTCCTAATACTGTCTACCACCCAAATTATTTTCCAAATTCTTTCTTTCTTTCTAAAGTATAAAGGATAATTTGTACTAATTTTCTGAAAGCAATGTCCCCTTTTTCCTAGATCTTATTAACATAGCACATCATCTCTGCATCCTTTCTGGCCAGCTCTCTCTGAGCCACCCCCCCATCCCCTCATTCTGCCTTGTAGTAGAATCTTCTGCATCACCTCTGACCTATCTCCAGAGCACAGCACCACCAGGCCATTTACAGTACTGAATGGAATGACCTCACAGTGTGTTTCCTGTCTTGTAGGCCAGAAACTGTTGCTTCATTCACATTTTAATTGGCATCTGCCACAACTACTATAGGCAGCTGACATTAAAATATTTTGAGTGTGTAGTCATTATGAACCTGTAAGTTTTCATTCATAAGAAGTTTGTTACTTTAATTCTAAGCTTGAAATGCCAGTTTTAAAATTTATTAACCTCTAGACCTTCTCATTTCATTAGCATTATTACATAAAACCTTGTTGTTCCTAAACACTGATGAGTAGATAGATGTTTTGTGCTATTTCAATTATAGGATTGTGTCTGATGCCACAAACACATTTAATGTACTTTTGTGGGAACTGATGATTGCATTGAAAATATTTTCAGTTCCACGAATGCTTAATACATCACAGTTTTATAATATGCTAAGTGCCTTTAAAAATGTCTAGTGAGTGAGAAATGGGTTTGTTTGTTCTTGTGGTAATCTACTGAAATCTTCTCAAGTCTCTTTAAAATTATATGCAGGTTATTTATTTTCAAATACAATCATTGGATTGTTTTCATCTGAAGCTCTACTTAATTTGCTTAGCATATCAGCAATTATTCCAACTATCTACCAACAGAATTATTTTATTTCTTAGAAGCAAGATTCCATAAACATGAGTGGAGCTATTCTGTATAAATAGTAAGAAACCCTCAATATGTTACTATATGACTCATAAACAATCTATTTCTTAACAAAGTGGATATTTATTCAATTTATAAATTGTACTTGTAATCCATTCCTATAGAGAAGAGATTTATTTATTATTACATCTAAACATTACTGGATTAATATCATGAAATGTTTAAAGCATTTTACCTTTGATATATTCTCTGGATATTAAAATGAATTTTTAAAAGTTCTATTGAAATCTGAAAATCATCTTTCTACTTAACACCTACTTGGTTGGTGAATTTCTTTATGCAGTTGTTGTGTTGGTGACCACGAATCCTGTACTTTCCTTGTAGTTCCTTTCATGGTAATTTAGAGACACACTTCTCTGGCATGCTTTGCTTGATAACTAGTCATCCCCCTCATTTAGAGTGATAGTATTCCTGCATAGTATTCTCTTAACTAAACATGCTCTGTACATTTTAACTAAACCTTTACACTTATTATTTGGTAATTTTACTGTTATGCTAATATATATTAGGTTTAAATCCTGGATTATGTTGTTAGAGTTGGTGAGAAAGTTCATCTTTGTTTTAAGAGGTTGTATCTGGTGGGGGAATATGGACACAGCTTAAACATTAAACTTAAACTTAATTAAACTGCATGCTCAGTTTTTATCCAGAAATACAATAAACTCCATTAAACTGCATACTCAGTTTTTATCCAGAAATACAATTGCTACAAAGCACCATGTGTTGTATATGTTCACCATATATAGCCACTGTAATTTGTTAAGTATCACTCCATTGAGTATAAAAGAAGGAAATAGGAAGTGGACTCTACTTTTCCTACTCACAAACAAGGACTGGACAGTGGCTATCTCTGTTACGTAGTATCTGACAGTCATATTTTCATTTTCAGAAGAAACCTTAGTCAGAAAAAGAAAATGTAGTTTTGTTCTTGTACAAATGTGTTATTAGTCAAGGTCTTTATCACATCCTCAAGTTTCCTTGTCTATTAATGAGAAATCAAGTCAAGTAGGTTTTTAAAATTTTTCTCAATTTTTTACTTTTCGTTTAGTGAAATATCTGATTCATAAATTTTCAACCTACTAGATATTTAAAATATCAAACTGTTAAGCAGAACACAAAGCTTACAAGTAACTGCAAATAATACATCAACTAGGAAGTGTGTGGAACTTCAGGAAGAAGGTGGAGTTGACGGAGAAAGAAGGGGACACACTTTTGTAGTGCAGTTGAGGGCAGGTGGGGCACTTTAATAGGACAAGAGAAGTCTGTGTAGGTGGCAGTCAGGTGAAGGAGGCCACGTGACTTCATATTGGAGAACGGTGAGAAATGAGGCTTTTGAGACAGGAGAAGAGAGTGAAGTGCCCTGAAGGTCATCTAAAACATTTGGACTTCCCGCTGTCTAATGATGGCTCCCCATGGAATGCTTCTGAGCTAGGAGCTAAGAAGGGAATTTGTGTGAGAAATAGATCTGAGTTGCTGTTAAGTAGGTGACGCTAAAGAGTCACAGAGAGGGGGACCTGGCTCACAGGCACTGTGGAGAGGTGAGCTTGGGGTGATCAGACCGGAACAAAGGAGCTGTCTTTCATAGGAAGGCCATGGCTTTTGAAAATTAACTATGATGTCTAGGTTATTCTGATTTTCATTGAGTATGTTAAAAAACAATCTTGTGGACTAAGCTTGAGAATATATAGACCTTATTATCTTGCCTTAGGGTGTTACGCTCTTGTATTTTCTTGGTTATAATAGTATAAGGAATGAGAAAGCAGGAGCTTTTTCATTTTTTTCATCAGAATCTTAACTTTGGGAATTGCAAATCATTTTGAAATGTTTTCTAACTCTTACACGTGCTCCTTAACAGTTGTTATTTTAGCACTCTAAGCTCTTAGACTATTGCTATTTTTATTATTTTTTAACCTATTATGGGTAGATGTCTCACACTGACAATAGATTTATTTAAAACATTAGCTCTCATAGACATTCATGAGGCCTGCAACATTTACATGAATGACTCTTTCTGTGCAATATTAAAAATAAAATGAGCTATTTCAATGTCTCTTCCCCTCCCCTAGTCTTTCCTAGCACTGGTGAACCTGCTGTCCTACTCTGCTGTGTACGAGCTAACAGGCAATCAAGAACTTCCCAATAAAGCCGAATATTCTCTCCGGGAAGTTCCAACATGTATTATTGTAAGTTACTTTCTTTCAGTTGTTCTCTTTCCTCATTGCCTACTGATTGGGATTGGTAGCAGAAACATAATTTGGCAATAATACACAAAATCCCCCATGCTCACTAAAATCTAAATTGATTACTTATCCCTGGACTATCAACTTTTGAGTTATCTATGAATGGAAACTTTGGTCTAAGACATGCAACTGTTCCTTTATCTATCAGGATGCAAAGCTAACCCTCTACAACCAGGAAAGCAACTTCTGTATGAATGAATTCTGGATGATTCGATAGCTTATTAGTCACACTTAATGCTGCTCCCTCACTGACTAGGATAATTAAGAACAAATTATACCAAAGAGTCCAATATATTTTCAACCTATGTTTTTTTTTTTTTTTTTTTTTTTCGATACGGGGTTTCTTTGTGTATCTTTGCCTTTTTTCTGGATCTCGCTTTGTAGACCAGGCTGGCCTCGAACTCACAAAGATCCGCCTGCCTCTGCCTCCCAAGTGCTGGGATTAAAGGCGTGCACCACCACCGCCCAGCTTCAACCTATGTTTTAATGAATTATGTATTACATCCATGAGGACAGTGTATACATATTTATTCAATTCAAAACTTAATTTATACTCAAAATTGCTCATATTATTAGCTTGGTTTAACTAAAAGGGGATGTCGTTCATTATCTTAGAGTGTTCATTATCTTAGAATTAAACATGAATGTATATAAAAGTGTACATGAACATATACAAGGATTAGTAAAGAATTAATACTGAAATTCTATTTCTAAAAAGTACTTTTTCCTTGTCATTTTATCTTACCTATTATTAGTTTTAAAATAATGGTTTTGTGCTTTCTGGATACTTTTCACATTTGTTAATTCCAAACATTTGAGTTTTTAAAATTGTTTTCTATCATGGGAAAGTTTTGGTAACTACTATGAAGTAAAATGTAAAGTTAGATATGTCTCTCATTAGACCTTTAAGAATCTACGGTCTCTTATTATTTTCTTAAATTATTCCGCTCCCATCTTCTTGTGGTCAGTTTTATCTCATTGCTTATGTACTTGTTAGCTTTCTCATTCTGCTGCCTGACTAGTTTGTGACTTTGAATGGGTTAGATACTGATTTTCTAGTCTACCAAAAGAGGGCACTGTGCTAAGTGTAATGCAGATACTGAAGCCCAAACACTATGTGATCCCACTAACATGATGACTCTAGAATAGTCCCAGTCATTAGAATCAGAGACTAAGGTATTGGTTGCCAGGGCTGAGGCAGGGCAAGAGGGCAAAGAACCAAGTCCTAGTCACATGTACAGGGTTTTGGTTACACAGGTATTATTGAATAACATGAGGCTTATAATTAATAGCACTCTATTAGGTACTTGAAACTTCTTAGTAGACCACATGTGTGCTAAATGTCTTTTGTAGACTCAAAAAGAAGGTGAGAAGAAACTTGAAGTTCATGGATAGAAGTTATCAAAGGTGTCATCAAAGCCAAACTCTCTTCTCAGGGATCTAGGCAGGACTCTGTCATTGACTTTTTTTTTTTTTTTTTTTCAACTTTTTACTTTTTAATTTTTTTTTTTTTATATTTTGAGGATTTCATACATGATTACTTTTTTTGTTGTGTGTTTTTGTTTTTTCAAGATAGGATTTCTCTATGTAACAGTCCTGGCTGTCCTGGAACTCGCTTTGTAGACCAGGCTGCCCTCGAACTCAGAGATCTGCCTGTCTCTGTCTCCCAAGTGCTAGAATTAAAGACGTGCCATGATTACTATTTGCACATCATTTTTACTTTCCTCCTTCCTCAAACTCATCCTATGTCCCCCACTCCCTCTCAAATTCACACTTTTTATTACTGTTACACACACACACACACACACACACACACACACACACCCCTTAGTGAGTCCATTTAGTACTGCAGGAGCTGGTGCAGAGGCCTTGGAGTGTTGCTGCATACTAGCTCTCTCTTCACGGTTTACTCAGCCTCCTTTCTTATAGCATAAGCTATAGGACCACAAGCCCAGGGATGACACCACCACCATGGGCTGGGCCCGCCCTCACCAATCTCTAATGAAGAAAATGCCCTACAGACTTGCCTACAGCCCCATCTTATGGAAGCATTTCCTTACTTGAGGGTCCCTCCTCTCAGATGACTTTAGCTGATGTCAAGTTGACCTAAAACTATCCAGCTCAGTAACGTCTTAGGGAGCTTTACCCTAGGGAAAACTGATCTTCTCTCTCTCAGCAGCCATTGATTGCTTGTAGCTCTTCACTTAGAAGTGGGACCTTGTAAACTTTCTCTCATCCACTTTGTTGTCTTGACTGGTGCTGTCATTGGTCAGGTTTCGTTTAGACAACCATACTGTTGAAGTTTCATAGATGTCGCTTCTCTCTCAAGTCCAGAAGATACTGTCTTGCTGCTGACATCCTGGTTCTCTGGCTATTTCTGCCCCCTTCCCTGAGCCCCAGGTGTAGGAGTTGCATTGAACATGTATCAACTGGAGTTGTGTACCCCATGTTGACTTGTTCTCTGCATTTGGATCCATTATGGAACTCTGCAGTACTCACCATCTGCTCAAAAAGAAGCTTCTACACAGTTAGAAATTGTAGTAGCTTCAGAAAATGACAGTTATAGGTTCTCCTGTACAGTATATGATTTCCCCAGGCACGAGGAGTGGGCTAGATGTGCAGTATCAGGCACAAACTGCCCCCGTTAAGCAGGCCTTAAATCCAATCAGACAGTTGTTGGTTACTCACAAGATATGAGTGCCACTGTTGTACATGAAGGACATTTTGCCAGGCCAGTCATTGTTGTGGCTCATAGACTTCACAGCTAATGAGAATGGGGGAGCTCTTTTCTCCCTTGGCAGCTTGCATAGCACTTTCTGATACTATGCCCTCAGGGTGGAGACATCCAGAGCAGTTGCAGCTCGGTGCCTCCAAGTCCTGTGTCCAGAGTATATCATGTCTTCAAGGTCTTAACCTTAAAATTCTGGAAGGCAACTAAGGACAACTACAAAGGCCTGTATTGTTCTGGGGATCTCTTGGACCACCTGACCAACAACCCAAAGGAAGGTTTAGTGCTTAGCTCTAGGGTTTTTGTCACAGTCTATGGCTTTGGGGGAAACATTATCACCCTGTGTAACATAATTCTATTGAAATTATCCGTCTGTCTATCTATTATCTATTTATCTGTCCTCCATCTATATCTACCTGTCATCTATCTACCCATCTATATCTGTCATCTATCAATCTTCTATCTGTATATCATCTATCTATCTATCTATCTATCATCTATCTATAATCTATCTATCTATCTATCTATCTATCTATTAATACATAAATGTATCTTAGACATTTCATGTCTTGTTGCTGCTTGACTTCAGTTCTTTACATGCCTAGCCATCTTTACATGGCCACCATCTCTTGCTAGCTGAAATCTTCCTCTGTAGTTCTCTTCTCAGGATATTTGTCTTGGATTATAAAGGTCCTTCTGGATGACATAAGATGATCAAGATTTTTAACTTAATTCCCTCTTCAAAGACCCCCTTTCCAGACATTCAAGTTCTGGGGATTAGGACACAGACAAACTTTTAGGAGGTTGTCTCCTCACTGTATAGGAGAGTGGCCTTTTGCTCTAGTTCCCCACAATGTCCCAAGGAAGGACCTTGACTGGATTCATTTTCATCACAGGCCAAGCAAGGGAACCCAGTCTTGGAAGGTACAGTTTTAGGGCCGTATTGACCCATTCCTTATCCTGTATCTGCTCATTTCCTAAAAGTAGGAAGATAGCATGAATATGGCCACTGGACCACTTGAATAGATCGGGCCCTCAGATGTGTCTCCTTTGTACCGGGCTCTTTCTCTTGGACCACCAACCAGCTCCCCAGTCATGACACAGAGACTTACTATTAGTTTTGAATGCTCACCCTTAGCTCTTTTAACTTAAATTAACCTGTTTCTCTTTATCTCCCCTTTGCCTCGGGGGTTATTCCCTTTCTCACTTCTGTAGATCTTACTTTCACTGCCTGTCTGTGTCTGACTGGCTGGCGTCTGCCTGGCTTCTCGCGCCGTCCATGTCCCTCCTTTTCTCCTCCTCCGTCTCCTCTCATTCTCTTCCTTCTTCCTTTGAGCCTAGATCTCTTCTCCTATTTATTCTCTCTGCCTGGCAGCGCTGCCTATCCTTTCTCCAGCTTAGCCATCGGACTTTCAGCTCTTTATTAGACCAGTCAGGGGCCTTAGGCAGGCAAGATGAAAAAGATGCAACATATCTTTTCTTAATTAAACACACATCCTTACATTGTTAAACAAATGCAGCATACACAAATGTAACAAATGCAGCATACACAAATGTAACACACCTTTAGCAGTTGAAGTAATATTCTGCAGCATAAATAAATGTAACACATTTTTGCTTGGTTAAAATAATATTCTACAGTACTACTTATACTGAATTCTTCTTTGTTTATCTAGCCCTGGTTTTAGGCTGACTGCTAGCTTACATATTCTCAACGTGGACAATATCCTTTGAAATGGGATTTCTGCAGACTGTTTGCTAGTTCCAGGCCTTCCACTAGCTTGTTGCTGACTCAGTCTGATTTAAGAAGCTGATTCTTTTCCTGACACGCTGTGGTGCTTAGAAACCAAAGCTCTCCATGAGGCAGGCTTCCCAGGAGCTCTGCTTTCTTCTCAGGGTGGTGCTACATCAATGTAATCCTCTTTGAAGAAGAGATTATTTACTGTAACATTTGTTCTTTGAAAGGACATTATCGTTGGTGGAATGTTTCAGTTTCTCCTCCCATCAGCTTGTTGGCAATACCATATTTTCCCATCATTTTATTCGTCCTAATCTACTTCTTAGATTCGGAACCAGAACTTCAGATCTCCCAGGTGTCACCAACTGTCAGTATGCTTAGCTTTGTGTTCAGATAGCTGTGAAAATTTGTGCAAAGTGACAAAGACAGAGGTGAGGCATCTGTGGAGAATATGACGTTGCAGCTGGGTGGATGAGTGTGAGTTGTATGTTCATTTCGTCACATGATGATTGGAACCCAGTGTCCAGCTAAGAACAAGACTGCAGACTACAGTGACAGAGCCTTAAAAAAATAAGTCTTTTTATTCTCTATTGTTCATTAATATTGTTCATATTTTCTGATGTAGACATATGTATTAGTTATTCGCATTCCTACAAGATATCAATAAATGTGAATATATATATGAGATAGGATATATATGATATAAATATAGTATATATGAGATAGTATGCATACAGACATATATATGATATAGGTTCTCATGTAGTCAAGATTGACCATCAACTTGCTGTATACCCAAGGATGTCCTTGAACTTCGGATCCTCTTGGCTCCACTTCCTGAGTGCAGGGATTATAGGCATGAGCCACCATACCTTGTTTTTGTTGTGTTCAGAATCAAACCCAGGGCCTTGTGCATGCTAGGCAGACACTCTACCAACTGTGCTATATCTCTAACCCATTGTATGCATTCTTAAGTGTTGAGCCTTAGATCTTGCTAGAATAAGCTTCCCCCATCTATTTTTATTGTGCTTGTAGTAGTATTTCTTAAATGTACTTTGAATTATTTATTACTTCTTCCTCTTATAATTTATTCCCTGACCTCCTATTTATGAGCAGGAACTGCTCCCTTGTCATCATTCATAAACATCAGTAAATGTTATTTCACTTTGTCCCCTCCCTAAACCTTTTTGCTCTATTGGCCACAGTTTTATGTTGTATTCAGTCCATTGATGAATTTATATAGAAAGAAAGTTTTTAGATTTGTCCTCAAGATATACACAAAAAACAGGGCTTTGTGTTTTGTTTTTAATTACTTCATTTATTTGTTCTTTGTTTTTGGTTTTGATTGAGACATAGTCTCACACTATAGACTGGTCTCAAACTCAAGGCAGCCCTTCTACCTTAACCTCTGGAGTCCTAGGATTATACAGTATGGGTCATGACATTAGGCAGAAAGTGAAGCTTTCGAGAAAAACTTGTAGAGATGACTGCATTGACACAGAGAAAACCGTGTGGCGGACTAATGCTGTCTGTGCTTGAGACAGCTTATTGCTCCCAGTTTTGAGGGATGGCTACATAATAGGAAATCTAAAGGAATATTATCTAAAGAATATTAATGCTGGAATCTCACCTGTGGGCATACTGTCTTAATTGTTCTTAAATAGACAATCTATCTGTCTGCCCGTCTATCTATCAATCATCTGTCAGCCATCTGTCTTTGTTTCCTAGATGAAGATAACATTTTTCCAGGATTCTAAACCACTTATTTACACAAGCTAGAGAGGCTATTAACATAGCCTGAAGTAGTTACTAGATAAAAGTGTTCTTATCAACTGTTTTTGCTTCACATTTGTAGATTTTATATTTGCTTTTCAGAGTAGTTTGTATTTGGGGCACTTTTATCTTTATTTTATTGTACATACAACCTGCTTGCCGCTTTGACAGTTAGGTATATATTATGGTCCTCCACTTGGGATGAACATTGAACTCAGTTTAAAAACTTTTCCTAATCGTAACGCTCAGGCCTCACCTAGACCAGGGAGTTCACAAACTCTAGGATGGGTCTGGACATCTTTGACCCCAACATGTTATGGTTACCAGTAGTTCCGGTGTGGATGATCCACATTTTAGAATTGCAAATCTAAAGGAATACTTTTTGCTTTAATTTATTCGAGTAGTTTCTGTTAAGTAGAGTCTCACTGTTTCTTTGTTATTTTTAGGATATCATCGATAGGCTTATCATTTTGAACTCTGAAGCTAAGATTCGTTCTTTACTGAATTATGAACAATCACACATCTTTGGTCTAAGGTAAGCCACTAAATTTTAAGAATATTTTACAAACTGCAAAAATTAAGTATTTGTTCTCCATACATTTTGTGTGAATATATAGTATGTATATATACATGTATATACATGTGTGGGAGGCATATGTGCTCATGGAGGCCAGAGTTTGATTTCAGATGTCTTGCTCGGTTGCTTTCTCATCTCTTTTGAGACAGGGCCTGTCAGTGAACCCGGAGCTCACAGATTGAGATAGACTGGTTGGCCAGTGAGCTCAGAGGAATCTGCTAGTTTCTGCCTACCTGCACTGTGGTTATAGAAGAGTGTCTGACTTGTATGTGAGTACTTGGGAGCAGGCTCAAGTTGTCATGTTTGTGCAGCAAGCACATTATCCACTGAGCTGTCTCCACAGCCCAGTTCTACGTACGCCTAGAAAGTGCTTGCATGGGTTAACACAATATTTAAAGATGGTCTCTCACTGTGTAGCATTATAGTAGAAGCCAGTTGTAATATCTAGGTTTACTACTGTAGCCTTTGTCTGAATTTAGGCTCTGCATGGTTAGCAGCAGTCACCTGTGCTCAGTGTGTGGGGCACACTGGGAACTGTTTCCATTGAGTTTTCTGAGGAGTCTCATGAAGATTCTCCTGGCTGGCTTGTGATTAGACTCTTGCCATAATAAAGCCTTGAAGCAGGCCTAGACATGGATGGTTGATCTCCAGGCCCAGATTTTGCTCCTTGGTATTGATCATTACCCGTCAGATCTACTTTTCTTGGGGTTTAAGACAGGTTGAGTTCATATTCCTTGATGTTTCAGTTAGTGTGTTGAAATGGGGAAGAATGCAGGTTTGGCAGAGATAGAGAGACTTAGGAATTCTCACTATTTTGTTCAGATATAGATGTGTAGCTTGCTTTCCCACCTACAAATAACTGCTTTGAAAAGCAGCTGAATTAAGGAGGATTGCTGTTCTCAGAGGTTCATGGTTTTTTCCCTTTGTGTTAGCCAAGCAACTTTCTCAGGCATGAGGGAGGCCAGTGATAATGTGCTGCCTGAGAACTACAGCGTGGTCTCCTCTAAAAGTGGGCCTCTTTGCTGGTAGTGTATTTCATAGCTCTATACTTTAACTTCTTACTTTTTGCTGTTCCTTTATAGTTGAGATTCATCTTTTGATTTCTTGGACAAAAGAAGATATAAAAAAGCTGCAGTTATTATAGTTTTTTGGATATTGTGTCCTTTAGCTCAAACACATGTTTTCATATTAAATTTTAACTTTCAGTTTTTAACATCAGAAATAACACATAGCAAGAAGCAAAAGGGGATTGTAGATTTAAAGAATTCAATAGAATACTCTTCTTTTGACTTTTGAGGAATTGGAAATAGCTTTTGGTTTCTTATTATTATATACTAAATAAATACTTTCCCCCCTTCTATATTCCTTTTAGAATTTACATTTATTTATTTAGTGTGTGCACATACATACTATGACATGTATGTAGAGGTCAGGGGACAATGTTAGTTGGTTCTCTCTTTTTACCATATGGATTCTGGGGGATGGAACTCGGATAATCAGGCATCGAGACAAGTGACTTCAGCTGCTAAACATGCCCCCACCCTTTCCTCACCCCCTCTCCTGACACCTTACATTTCTTTGGTGATATTTTTTCCAACTGTTCTTAAGGAAAAACTACTAGAATTTTGTTAAGTTATATAAGATAATATAAAAATGAAAGCTTGTAATAAGTGTTTTCTGTGTCCTTACAGAGTACAAATTGTATTATCTGTCTTGTAGAAAGAAAATTATCTGTGATGTACTGTCATCCCACTGCTGATAGATAGAGTGGTACATTCTCACAATTTTCATCCTGGGCCCTTGGGACTGTATGCTTGTGGGAAGTGGAGCTGCATTTACACAGCTTTAAAATGCAGGACACTCACATTATTATCCTTACAGGGATGTGGGAATTACATATGAACAATTCAAAGGACTTAAAACAGTGCCTGGCACATATAAAAACTTGGTAGTAAGTACTAACAAATAGTACTTTGTGTGTTTTAGTATTTAACTAGGTCTATTCTTTGTTTCATTATGAAATAAATATTGCCAGACCAGCAGTCTTCTACACACTACAGAGAAAAGTATTCCTGCAGAAAAGTTTGCATGTTAACTTTGGGCTTTTTGACAGTTTTTTTTTAACATTAGTATTTTGCTTTTTTGAGAAAAGGTACCAAGCCATGCGGCTAAACATAAATAAGAATTACGGGTTAATTTAAGTGTAAGAGCTAGTCAATAGTTAGCCTGAGCTAATAGCCGAGCAGTTTTACTTAATATGAGCCTCTGTGTGTTTACTTGGGTCCAAGGGCTACAGGACTGGCGGATGAGAGAGATTTGTCCTGGCCACGGGCCAGGTGGGACACAAAAAAACTCCCACCTACATGTATGTGCCTGTGTGCACACACCTGCATGAGTTTATGTATACCATTGTGTGCAGTTGCTTTTGGAAGCTAAACCAGAGTGTCAAATCCCTGGTAACTGGAACTTCAGATGATTGTGAGCACCCTGGGGTCCTCTGCAAGGGTAATAAGTGCTTTTAACCACTGTGCTGTCTCTCCAGCTCTTTTTGAAGAGGCTTTTTGTCTTGCTTTGTTTTCTAATTATTGTATTCATTATTTTTCTCCTTGGGTGTATCAAAACCACATGACAAAAACAACTTAAGGATTTATTATTGGCTCACGATTCATTCCATCCCATTGGGAAAGGCATCATCGTGGGGTTTTGAGGCAACTGTTCATATTGTATTTTCAGTTAGGGAGCAGAGATAGATGAAGGCTGGTGCTCAGGCAGCTTTCTGCTGGGTGGGAGTTCAAGACCTCCAGCTTACGGGAAGGTGCTGCCCACATTGAGAATGAGTCTCCTTAACCTCAGTGTGCCCAGTGAGGAAAACCTCTCCCAGACACGCTCAGAGGCTCAGCTCTTGAGTGATTCTAGAGCCTGTCAAGCTGAAAATGAATGTTAACCATCATAATAATAAACTTATTGTAATTTGAAGTCTTCTCATTGTCTCATTCAGTTGTAGTTTTGCGGGAAATATCTGAAGTCGTTTCAGTCCACTATTTATTGTTCATTGAGGTCTCATGGCAGTAGATCCTTGCATTGCATTGGGTGGTTTTGGAATTTTACCTGGCTCTTTCCTTCTTACAGTCACAGTGCTGTGCTTGTGATTGTACCTTCATTGTGCCATTATTGTCAGCATACAGTCTCATGAGTGTGTCAGACTTCCGTTGCTTATCTGTCCCTTTATTTCTCTGCTTCAGACCTCTGGAAATAGCATTATGGTAAATCTGAAATAACTTGTGTCTGAACACTTCAGTGAGACTAAAAGAGGCTTAGTGAAATGTGATTTTTGGCTTTTCACCTTTCAACAGCATCACACGCTACGTAGAACTCTGGGGTCTAATTTGTCAAGACAGCCTAAGAAGATCTTCCACTGCACTTCTCTCTTCCCCAAGAAAATGCTTCTTTGAGTAGCCTCTGTGCCCCTCCCAGCCTCTTATGTCATCCTGGACCATTCTCATCAGGGTGACATGTCTCCATACATCCCACCTCACGCTGAGACAGCACTAGACACTGAAAGAGGCTGCCCTTGCCCTCCCACGGCCCTGCCGCCATGCTCTTTCTCCTTCTCCCACCTTGCTCCCCTCTTTTCTTTTTGGCGGACTTCAAGCTGGCTTTGAGTTTAGAACCTCTCAAGAGTTGTGTATCCCGTCCATTGCAAGACCAAGATCACTCCCACATCCATGATTCTAACGCATCCCTTTTTGCCCAGTTCTCATCCTGTTGTAACTTTCAATAACATTTGAAATAGTGGGATATTCTTTCTTTCTGTATAAAAAATTCTTTGTGGCTGGGCATGGCAGCTCCTGCCTGTAAGCCCAGCCTTTGAGAAGTGGTTGCAGGAGAATGAAGAGTTGTTGGAGGTTATCCTTGCCTACACAGTGGTGTGAGGCTAGAGCGAGCTATCTTAGACTCTATCTCAAAAACAAAACAAAACCAAAAAACGATTTTTGCTTCTGCAACCCTACATAATTGTTTAGCTGTAATTTCTGCATCTTTCACTGAGACTCTCTGGATCTAATACTGTGGATTTGGTCCTGGGCCAACCCCCCCCCCCCCCCCCACTCCACCCCGGCACTGTTTTTAGTTCTTAGAACATTTGGTCTTTTGACATCTCAACTCACACATTTCTCAGGCATCAAAACTTAGTATGTCACAAGTTGATCTCTGGGATCTCCTGTTCCCCCCTATAAAAGCAAACAAAGTAAATCTGGTTCCTGTCTCCTTAAGTGCCTCATCCATCTCTTTAGTTGCTTAAGTCTGAAAGTCATTTTTTTCATTGTTTTTCAAACAGTAATTTATCTTATTATGACTAAATTAAGCAAGATGGGAAATTAAATATAATGAATTAAGTGAAATTCATCTTAATTCACAGTGTCATTATTAACATTGAAGAAAATTAGTCTAGACATTACTGTGTGCGTGCAGGCAGTAGGATGCATATACAGAAATAAATTCAGTTATGAGGATGGAATCATGAGTGCCACTTTAAATTATAATTGAGTTCTACAGGAAGGAAAAGACACCCTAGCGAGATGGAAGGAATTGCTGAATTTCAAGTAACTTTTCTTTTTTTTTTTTCACTTCACTAAGTACTTTCCTCAGGATCCCTGTAAGGTTAAGCAGTAAAATTATGTAAAACCCTTCAAGAGATCTGAGCATCATATTTCATTTTCAGACAGAATTGATTGACTCTACTGTGAATGATGAAGACATTAATGTTTCCTTTGGCCTCCCATTCCTCTTGTCTCTATCTGTCTCAGTCTGTTTGATGTTGTTGTAACACAATCCCCGAGGCAGGGTAATTATGAAGCATTTTATTTGCTTCATGACTCTTACGGCTGGAAGGTCTGAACAGTATGGTGTTGGTGTCCCAGCCACAGCCCCAAGCTGTGCTATAATACGAAGAAGAAACAGAAAGGGAACCCATCATGCCCAGAAGGCAAAGCTCCTGTGGCAGGGTAGGAAGCTGGTGGGGGTGGGGGGTTCTGAACCAGTCTTGCTCTTTTTATTACAATTAAGGTCTTGTAATAAAACTAACCAGGACCTTATTGGGAACTGAAATGGGCCTGTGGGGAACTCAGATTTGAAGGTGACATCCCATTGACTTCCTGACCTTACTTTAGGTCCTACCTGTTAAAAGCTCCTCCACTTACCAAGTGTCTACAAAATGAATCCTTGGGCAATGCACCCAAACTACATAAATCACAGCACCTACCATGAGCCTCTCTCCTTCCACCTGTGTTAGAAGTTAGCTGCTTTGCCTAATTCTGAACCTGCCTTCACAAATCAGCATCATCCTCTCCTCTTTACCCAAGAAAGAGAGTAAGCAGAGTGTCTCAGTATAGTATAGTGTCTTTTATATATAACTTAACACATACCTTTTCTTTTTCTCCCTCTTTTTTTTTTTTTTTTTTTTTTTTTTGAGACAGGGTGTCTCTATGTAGATAGACCAGGCTGGCCTCAAACTCGCCGGAAATCCACCTGCCTCAGTTTCCTGAGTGAATATCTGCAATTTCAAATTTTACATTTTGGGGGCTGGAGAGATAGCTAATCAGTTAAGAGCACTTGCTGCTCTTCCATAGGACCTGGGTTCAATATCCAGCACCAACATGGAAGATTACAGATCATAACCATCTGTACCTCCAGGTCCTGGGAATCCACTGCCGTCCTCTGGCCCTCATGGGCACCAGGCATGCACATGGTATGGAGACATACATACAGGCAAAACACCCATACACATAAGATAATAAAAAAATTACCCTTCTCCACTTTGTGTATTCTGTTCCTGGGTACTGAGCACCTTAGACCTGTGTTCTGTGCCACATGAGGGTGATCAATGATGAGGAAATACAATGTGATAATTACTCTCTCCAAGGTTCATATATTGATAATGTGAGGTAATTAATGCAGAAAAGAAACAATGATATTAAGCCTCCCTTCCATTTTCCCACATTGAAAACCAGAGGAGAGCTTCCCATAATTTGTGCCCTCCTTTCCTGTGTCCATCCATCATTTCTTACCTGTTGAGCTTTAATATCTGTGGAAGGCAGACTCCTTATCTCCCTGAAGCACAGTGCTCTTTACAGGCTCTATGCCTGTTTCTGATGCCGTCAGCACTGACTTCGCTTTTCCAGACACATAAGGAATGGATATCCTGAAGGGAAAGGTTGCTCAGTTATGCACCACAGACTCTGAGCTCCTTTCCTGTGACCTTTGCCTTTACGGTTGCTCCCACACACTGAGTAATTCTGAACTTTTTTCATCTACCCCGTTGCCAAGCATTTTTAAAAAATAGTTGCAAAATCTATTGGTAAATTAAGAGTTACCTGAAAACTTTAATCTTTCCCAAGGTGTAGCAGTTTAGCTTTCCTAGTCATCAGGAGTATTTAGAGAAATATATTCTTCTTAGGATGTTTTATTTCAACATAAAAACTGCTTATTTCATAGTAAAAAAAAAATTACAGCATCTGCTGGGCAGTGGTGGCATATGTCTTTAGTCCCAGCACTTGGGAGGCAGAGGCAGGTGGATCTCTGGAGTTCGAGGCCAGCCTGGTCTGCAGAGCTAGTTCCAGGACAGCCAGAGCTATTACACAGATAACCCTGTCTAGAAAAAAAAAACAAACAGCATCATTCAGTATTAACTCTTTTCATTATATCAGATTACAAATTATTTTAATCAGTAAAATGCTTTTGAAAACTTACATCTTATATCATAATTCTTAAATATATGTTTAAACTTAATATAATCTAAAATGTTAATTAATTCTCCAAAGCTTATTGTTTCCTTTGTTCTCATTGAGATTGTAATATCTAATATCAATTCATTGTCAGTTTTCTTCAAAACTAAGGAATCTTCTTTGTGCAACAGCTTATGAATTATTGGTATTCACTTTTTATTTTGCATCTATCCACCAACAGTAAATTTTGTATGAGAATAATGAGGTTTTGTGAAGAATTAGCATTTTTTTCAAACAAGACAAATAATGCTTTATTTAGATCACCAAGAATAACGTTTCACAGAAAGGGAACAGTTACAAACTCTATAGTTGCAAATTCTCTTTCACTGTCAGTGTTGATTTTCCCCTAAAATATTGAGATGACCCTATGTCCATGTGCAGAACTCACTCCCATGTGCTGAACAGTTCTCCAGTCTCATCACATTAGAAAAGTCTTCAAAAACATTTGAATGCTAAGGAGGAATATCTACACAGTGTGGTTCTTGCCAACAACCTACTGTGATGTCTGACAGCCTAACCCATGTATATTTTCATGAATGTTCCCTCCGAACACAGCAGTGGCTGCTTCTTGCTGTCACACACAGCCTGTGCAATAGCATGTTTGTTTGTTTGTAATTAACGAAGCCACTTTACCTCCCAACGGGCATTGACAACCACACATAGCTCAGGAAGTCATTCTTAACAAAAAAAACTACAGTATGCGAACACCTCAAATACCCAAGCCTGCCCTCTCTCCGAGCCCCTCCTCCCCCAGGGTGGGCCCACCTAGAACAGAAAACACCAAGCCAGGTGGAGCGGCTGTGTTTACAGAGCCCTCAAAACTTTAACAGATTGTCCTGGGGTTCTTGCTGCTATAGTGGGCCTCACAGGCGGAGACATACGCCGACTCCAGAAAGAACTCAGCCTGGTATTCTGCTAAAAACCTCAGAAAGAGATCCAAGTGCTTCAGTAATGCTTTCAGATTCTTCTCAGAGAAGGACATCTTCCCAAGAATCTCTGGAAGTTTTACAAACAATCGCAGCAAATGCTGGGCGCCGTAAATGTATGAGGGAGGAGGTGGCTGGTGTCCTGGTGGGTAATTGTCAGGCACAAGCTTCCAGGAGAGGACCTCATTTATTTCCTCACTTGTCCCTTCCAAGCCAGCAAACATAGCACTCCCTTCCGTCCCTAGAGCCAGAGCAATGGGGGAAGGTGCTGTGCCGTGCACAGGTGTCTTTTGCAAGTGCGGGAACAGCTTGGGCACACTGCGCTTGGCCTGTGGTGAGGCCCGGTCCTCGGACTGCCAGTGGGTGGTGTGTCGCATGGACCTCCTGGGAGCCCGCGGCGCTTCCGCCTCCGCTTTGCGCCTCTTGGGGGCGGCCGGCCCCGCCACGGGCTGGCTCTCCGAGGAGGAGGGCTGCGGTGTGGACGGGCCAGGCCAGGGCCCCTCCTGGCTCCTGCCTGGATCGGTGGTGGCTTTCTCCTCCGTGGGAAAGAAAAAGGTGGAGGAAGTCACCATCTCATACTGTGCCTGTTCCTGGGGGTAGAGCAGCACCAAGGGGAGCGCGTGGTCGAAGGTGATGCGCAGCCCGTCCGCCATCTCCCTGCAGAGGCCCACGCTCCTCTCGGGCGCTGCACGCTGGGGCTGCAGCCGGCGGTCCCCCGAGGCCAGCGCGCTGGCCGAGAAGTGGCGCACGTAGCACTCCAGGATGGCCCCCACGTTGGTCTGGCACGGCAGCCTCACCAACCGCCGCCTGCGGTTGATGTAGTAACAGTCGTCCGCCAGCCGCTGCTGGAGCACTTCCGGGATGGGGATACGGACGGCCCTTTCGTCCGGTTCCCTTTTCGCGTGCAGCTCCAGCTCTTTCTTGCCTTTAGGCTTCGGATCGATCTCGCCGTGTTCACTCACGTCCTCGTCCTTCTCCTCACCGTCGTCCCTGGGGGCACAGCCGAGTGTGCTCATCTTTTTTTTTTTTTTCCACGGTTCCCGACAGTCGCCCCCGACCACCGGCAGCGCGTTCCCCCTTGTGCCTGGGCTCCTCGGGGCGGGCTGCTGCTTTTCTAGCTGGTTCAAGCTGTAACCTGAGACTTCATCTATACCGCGAAAGGCCGGGGTTTTAGGCTGCCACCTCCTGTCCCAGCCATTAAAACGATCAGAGTCTGGAACTTTGAGCCAGTTTTGTCTTCCTCAGCAACAACATGACGTTCTTAGCGCTGCGCAGCACTTGCGCCCAGGCGGGGGTCAAGCAGGAAGCGAGGCACTTTCTGGGTAGAATGGGAATTCAGTTCGTTTTTCTTTAAGGACCAACCTCTATATATGACCAGAGGAGAAAAAGTAAAATACTAATTTTAGAAATAAATTTAGGCTAGAAAGTGGTTGTTTTAACAGATAATAAACTTAGTTGAGTGTTAATATTCCCTCAGAGCAAATCACCTAATTATGTATTCCCAGTAACCCAGTTGGGTGGTGGGCTAAAGTTAAATCTGATTACATTAGTAATGGGAAATAGTTAAAATTAACTGATGAAAAGTATTTTTAGTATCAGAAATTAGAATATAATCTTGACTACAAATTTGTCATTTTTTACAGTTTATGTACGTGCACACACATTTGCACATGTCCATATACACACACTCAGTACTTTTTGTTCTTTATATTGATTTAAATGATCATCTGTTGCTAATTGATTAAACAGTGAATAAATGTTTTATTGTATAGGTAGATGCTTCAGGATTTATAAAATTAGGATTTATGATATTTTAAACTATACATTTCTGTCTACCCTCTTAGCTCTATCTTTTCCTTTGTGACTGTCTGCATTCTGCCAACTTCATGAAATTTATTTCTTCCACCAACTCAGGAAATATTTAAGTCTCCACCAAGCACTGTGGAGTGTGTGTGTGTGTGTGTGTGTGTGCATTCTTTTGATTTGGGATTTTTTTTCTCTTTGCTGAATTTTTTCTCCATCTACCTTTTTTTTTTTTTTTAAGCTAGGTCTTCAGTCCTCTGTTAATTCTCTCTAGAGTGGTTTCAATGATCATTTCTAGGTGTCTTCTTTTTTAAATTATTGTTGTTTTTAAGTTTGTTTCTTTTCTGATACAGCAGTCATGCTATGTAGCCCAGGCTATCCACCTTCTGCCTTCACTGCCAAGTGGTGGGCAATACAGATGTGTGCACTTCACCTGCCAATGATCAGTTCTTTATAACCCTGTGTCTGTGTACCCAGGCTTAGGCATTGCTCTGAGCACATACACAGCTTCTACTGAAATTCAGATTTGCAAAATATGTTAATTCATCAATCTCAGTGTGCT
>CABHPQ010164659.1:0-36737 GCA_902168405.1 Peromyscus aztecus | reverse complement strand
TCTCTCTCTCTCTCTCTCTCTCTCTCTCTCTCTCTCTCTCTCTCTCTTTCAACAGTTCACTAACTATTAGTAGAATTTCTGGAGAATACCTAAATCTAAATAAATCACAACATTGTTTCATCCAAACGTGTGATGGCTCAGGTGTCCTACAGAATTGATGGAGTCCAGCACGCAATGTGATGTCTTCTCTCTTGGCTTCTGGGCAGTCTCTGCGGAGGAACTGCATACTGCAGTCCAGCCAGTAGCCAGGCAGCACAGCTGCATCAGGAAAGCAAACCGGAGTATGAGGAGAGAGTTCCAGCCACTGCTGAACACAGCTGGAATGATTCAGAACACACAAATGATGAGTTCACCTTTTCCATCTTTCGTGTATAATTTACCTCCCAGTAGAAAAGCTAGCATTTTTTAATTGTCACAGGTTTAAGGATTCTACACAGAAAAAAAAAAAAAAGTACTTAGCAGAACTTAAAGGAGCTTGTGAATCTTGATTAATGTGATTTTTTTTCAAAGTTTTTCTCCTAGCTTTATTTATTTATTTATTTATTTTTATTTTTATTTATTTATTTTTTTTAAGACAGAGTTTCTCTGTTTCACACTGCCTGTCCTGGATCTTGCTCTGTAAACCAGGCTGGTCTCGAACTCACAGAGATCCTCCTGCTTCTGCCTCTGGAGTACCAGGATCAAAGACATGCGCCACCATGTCCAGCTACGATTAATGTGCTTTTTATTGCACGCTGTGACTGAACTGTTGCTACAGAAATTTGTGATGCACGCTGTCTGTGCTGGTCAGTTGTTTTTTGCTTGTTTTTGTCAACTTGACACAAACTGGGGTTATCTACGTAAGCATCGCAACTCGGATGGAAAGGTGTCCTGGCAGCTGAAAGCCAAGGAACACCACAAAGTCACACCATACAACAAACCTCACACAGGAGATTTATTGTCTCTGCTTGGGCTAGAGACAGCAACAAACTGAACAGGATACAAGGTTTATATAGAGTTTCTTGGGAAGGGGGTGGAACTTTTCATGGTGGAGCTTTCCAGGGTGGAGATTGGTGGGATTTCATGTCCAGAGACTGGGCTTTTTGTTCTGCAGGGTGGGGCCAGGGGCCAGCAGTTAGGGCAGTTAGAGTGTTCTGTGAGGAACCTGGCAGTTAGAGGTGAGGGGGGCGGAGCTGGCCACTCCTGTGCAGGGTGGGGGCAGGGCACAGCAGTTAGGGAAGTTAGAGTATTCTATGGGTGGAACCTGGACCACTCGAGTGGTTTGAGGGGCTTACATTCCCCCCTTTTGTTTATTATTAATAACAGGTCACAGGAAAGGGGGCAATGTTATCACTAGACTACTTCCTGCTAAATCAGGCCGTCGAGGTTCTTGAGGCAATCTTGATCTTCATCAGCAGGATGTAACCCGGTGCTGCAGGTCTCTGACTCTGTAGCCAGGGGCTGGTAAAACCGTAATAGTAACTGGTTAAAAGTCTGGTTAGAAATCTCTTGGATCTGCTGTTGAAGAAATCTAGACAAGAAGTTTATAAGGCAGGGTGCAACTAGCAGGATTAGGAAAAGAAAGAGAAGAGGGATGAGAAGGGCAGCATCCAGTGTCACATTGGACTATCAGTGACCCACTGGCCGGAGGCGTCAAGATGTTTCTTAACTTTTGAAGGTCTGTCTGAAGTTGTCGGATCTTATCTTTTATAGGACTGCTAAGGGCAGCCTACATCTGGCCAACATCAATGGTGATCTCTAGTTTGATCATAGAGAAAGAAGGAATGGGGACAGGCGTTTCAGAAGTTGATTTAGGTGTCACGGGGATAAGTATCTCCTTTTGGCAACCTGCTGGTGAGCAATCTCCAGACCCTACCGTACAAGTGATCTAGTTGAACCATTAAGTGTAGATTTAACAATAGAGTAGAGGGGAAAGAAATCTGAAACAATTTCCATCATCCTAAGTCACTTTCTTGTGCCTTCAGAACTTTCACGAACATGACACTTTAATACATTTTTTTACACCTTCAGAACTTTCATTTACATAACACTTTCTTATACCTTCAAAACTTACTTCAGCTTTCACATGCTCAGACAATGCTTTCTTAGACCCTCAGAACTTGTTATCCTCAGTGCTTACTAAGTTTTCACATTCTCAGACCTTTATAACATCTGTACGTTCCCGTATGAGTACATGAATGTGCAGCTTTAATACCTTATTAAACAAGCATTTTTTTATAATTTATAATTTATAATTCTATCATAAACCCTGTTTTTATGATTCTTTGTTTTCAGGACAGGAATTATCATACAAGAATAGAGAAAACAGGCACAGGTGGTATGCCCCAGTGAAGGAGAGATGGATAGGAGAGTTAGAGGGGACTGAATCAGCCTTTGATAGCCTGATGTAGAGTAATTTCCTGACCCTATTAGGACGGGTTGTTGACTAGAGGTGAGGGTCTCTTGGATGATCAACATCCATGTGTAAGAGCTACTCCAGATAGGTGTAGGTAAAAGAAATAGAGAAGAAAGCAAGTTTCGATATAAGAGAATTTTGGATAATTTGTTTGTGCAGTGGCAGAAATTGCCATAATTGAAAATCAAGCATGCCAATTTTGGCCGTTTGAACTGTACTATGGCCAGAGAGAAGCTTTAATAAAATTGGAGTCCATGGAGGAAGAGGGGAAGGGTCGCAAAGTGAACTCCGCTGCAGGGAGTTTCTATAAGCTCCAAGTGGGAGCTGAGAGACAGGATGGACAAGGTCGGTCGCAGAGGCCCAGATGGGCTCAAGGAAGCTGTGGGGGCTTAGGAGGCCACTCCTGGGGGGAGGAGGCCAGAAAACAGGGACGTTCCAATAGTTGCCCACATGGTGAGGCCTTGGAGGGTGTAGCAGGCTCCAGGAGCCAATGAGAGGACATTTACCAAGTAGGCAAGGAGAGATGCATGATTAGAGCAGGTGGAGGAAGAAGCAGCTGAAGAATTTGGAACCAAACATGATGGGGAGCAGAAGCCAGCAGAAACCAGTGGTCTGCACACATCTTAACAGTGAAATCAGCAACTTGAGTCGTTTTGAAATGTTAAGACATGGGCTGAAAGGAAACTACTGCTGAGTTGCTAAGTCGGAGATCCTGAGCCAAGCAGTAGGTTCCATTGACTTTTATAACTGCGAGGATGGGGGTATTAAAGGGAGAAGTGGGGAGCAGATCTACCTGGGAGTTTGGTAAGGAAAGAGGTGTGTCAGATCGTGTGGTTTGGAGGAGGAGGAGGAAGGGAATGGCTGGCGAGCCTGGGGTCAAGCGGATGGGGGAGCAAAAGAAATAGAGGTTCCCACTTTGGCTAGGAGGTTCTTTCCCAGCAAGAGGACAGGACAGGTTGGCACCATTAGGAAGGAATGGATAGGAGAATACCCCTCAAGATACCACTAAGTGCTGGGGTTTGGTGAGCCTGGTAAGGCTGTCTCCTTACTCCAATAATAGAAGAATGAGAAGGAGAGGTGGGTCCCCAGAACTCCATCAGGACCAAAGAAGTGGGCCCAGTGTCCAGAAGAAAGGAGATGAATCGCCCTGATACTGTGATAACTACTTGAGGCTCCCTGTCGGAGAGGTCGGTCGTCAGGCCAACGGAGCCCAGGGCCCCCTCACATGTTCATGGCCAGACCAAGGAGGTCAGATGAAGGACGATCTGGGCTTAATGTCCTCATGCCGCAAGGGACATGGGGGCAATCAGTACCTCAGTGGCCTTCTTGATGGCACCTTGGACATTGTCTGGGTGGTTTACGAGGACAGACAGGTCCGGGCCCAGTGACCCTCCTGACCACATTTGAAACAAGGACACCGAGGTTCTCGGACTTTAGGAGACTAGGGAGCCTGGGCTTTTGCTTTGGCTAGCTGAGAGGCCTAAGCCATCATCGGGTATTTTTGTTTGGGGGCTTTTTCCTCTCTCCCATGGTACACCTTGAAGGCGCAGTGAAGACTCCTGCCTGTGGAGTCAGGGGTCCTCTCCTTAGACATTTGAGTTTGGCCCTAATATCAGGGAAATTCTGAGAGAGGTAGGTCATGAGGAGTTGTTTCTGATCCGGGGGTCTCAGGATCCAGATTGGGATACTGCAAGAGGGTCTTTGTAAGGTGGTCTAGGAATCGAGACGGGTTTTCGTGCTTTTCCTGGATGACCCCTTGGACTTTTTTATAGTTTACCACCTTAAGGGTGGCCTTGTGGATACTGGTCAGGAGGCAAGTTATATATCAATTCTTAGCCAGGATTCCTCCTTGGGGTATTGTAATCTCATTCAGGGTCTTCGTCAGGGTCGGCTATAGCCTGGTCCCAGACTCACCTACACTCCTCTGGGAGAAGATTGTTGACGAGAATCATATAAACATCATGGAAGGTGAGGTTCTAATATTGGGTAATATATTGGATATACAGTTGGTTTTCATAGATCAAGGTCTCATGTGATAGTGGAGTACTCTGCTTTAATGCCCCATACTCAACTCTGACTGGGTGGGCAGCCTGTTGCTGAGGAGGGGGAAAGGGAAACTATAGAAAAAGAAGGGACTACTGGGTGAGGCTGATAAGGGAAGGTTCACTAGTGTGATAGAAAATAGTGGAGGAATTATTTGGTTTGGGCTTCATAGCTAGGAGTTGTTTCCTCCTTGGTTGGTTTAAAATGGCATCACACCACATGGTTCCTTTAAGATTACCTAAGTATGGATTTTTAACTATGAACCCCAGTGTTACTGATTTTTCAGACTTGTAACCTTACCCAATAGGCTTCCAGATCTTTGAGGCAAAATTTATACCTTAGCAAAAGTTTCAGAGAAGAAACCCAAAAGCGTATGGGATGAGTGTAATAGTCCCCACTGGGAAGACTCTGTCCCTTCATCTTGTTTTGCTTTCCTTTCTGTCACACAGCAGGTGACTCGCCTGATAGGGGACAGAGCTCTTGGAGGAAACCTTTTGAACAAGCATGCTTGGGTCTAGAGGAGGGAGAGCCCCACCCCAACTCCAGAGCCAGCTTTTAATTGAAGTGGGACAGCATAAAACAATGGTCCAGTGCCCCTCATACCTAAAAGACACCTGAATCCCAGTAAAACTGAACCCAGTGAGCTAACAACGAAGGCTTAAGACAGGAAGTTTTGAACTCTGGACACAGAGGACACTAGAGGAAGGAGCTGTGAGGTGCACCAGCCAGGGAGGGGTGTGTGCAGGGTGTGCAGGCTGCAACTGGCCTACTCCACACAGTGTGTGGGGTTGGGGAACTAGACAAAAACAAACAGGGCTGGGAGCAGAGAAATAGGGAATGGAAATCTCTTTCCATTTCCTCAATCACAGTCATTGTAAAGGTCTCAAACATTAGGATCTAAGGTGCCATTAGATAGCCCTTCAGATTGATTATCTAAGGGGCATTGAAGCTGAAATTAATTGCAAAAGCAAGTAAATTTAGTGCCCTTCAGGTCAGGTGTCAGGTGGAGAGGCTGGAGGTTTCTAAGAGGCATCCCAAGAGGGAATGGGAGGGTGTGGAGTGCTGAGTTCCCACGGATTCTCTAGAGAGCTGAGGGGAAAGGCCACTGAAGCCTGTAGTCTCGGGTGTCCCCTGGACTCAAGGAGGACCGAATGAACGAGGGCCAACCAGGGCTTCCGTCGAGGTGAGAAGGCAAGAGGACACGGAGCTCTAGGGGAGGGTCTCATCCAGAGGAAAGGGCTGGAAAAAGAGGCTTTTGTGGAGAAGACAGTGGGCGAGCTCAGGACACAGCACGGAATGCTATAACCCAACTGGGCCAAAGGAAACTGCCTGATTACAGCTCCAAGGGTGGGGGAGTGTGGTCAGGTGACGAGGCCATCTGTACGTAGCCTTAAAGACTTAAGTGGGGGTACCTCCACTTCCAAGAGTACTAGAGGGGTGCCAGACACACAACAGTTACTGCCTCAGACTCAGGGAAACATTTACACTGACCGAAGGGAAAACTTACCTGATTGATTCTGGTGGATGGGGTGCTGAGCGATCGGGGAGCCAGAAGGTGAGTCTGTTGCAGGCGGACTGGAGATGAGGGATAGGGTCCCAGTGCAGCTTAGACCATGAGGGGAAATGCAGGCACTAGGAGAGCCTGAGTCACGGCACCAAATGTAAGTATCGCAGCTTGGATGGAAAGGTGTCCTGGCAGCTGGAAGCCAAGGAATACCACAAAGTCACACCACACAACAAACCTCACCCAAGAGATTTATTGGGAGGGAAAAAACCAGAAGGATGGCTGCCTCTGCTCCAGAAAGACACAGCAGCAAACTGAACAGGATAGAGGGCTTATATATAGTTTCTTGGGTAGGGGGTGGAACTCTTCAGGGTGGAGCTTTCCAGGGTGGAGATTGGTGGGATTCCATATCCAGAGATTGGCTTTTTGCTCTACAGGGTTAGGCCAGGGTCCAGCATTTAGGGCAGTTAGAGTGTTCTGTGAGTGGAACCTGGCAGTTAGAGGCCCTCGGGGGAGGGGCCTGGTCACTTGAGTGGTTTGAAGGGCTTACAATCTAGGAAGAGGGAATTGAAATTAAGGAATTTGCCTTCATCAGATTGGCCAGTGTGTGGGACATTTTCTTGATGAATGATTGATGTTGGAGGACCCAACCCCCTGTGGGTGGTCCTGGGAGGTATGAGGAGGTAGCAGAACTGGAGCCATGGGGAGTGAGCCAGGAAGCAGTGTTCCTCCACGGCCTCTGCTTTCCTCCTGCCCTGACTGTCACCCCTCAGTGACGGCCTGTGTTGAAGTTAACCCTTTCATTCCCAAGTGGCTCTCGGTCATGGAGTTTGTCACAGCAACAGAAAGCAATCTGGTTTTGGTTTTTGGTCACAGCACTCACCTGCCCCAATCTCTGTTAGTGTGAAGGTTTTATGACAGACACATTTTGTAAATTTGAAAATTTTTCAGATATTGAATGCCATTTATGTATTTATTTTGAGACAGGGTCTCACTGTGTAGCCTTGGCTGGTCTAGAGCTCTCTTTGAAGACCAAGCTGGCCTAGAAGACCCACAGAGATCCCCTGCTCCCAAGTGCTGGGATTAGAGGTGTGCGCCACCACACTTGGCCTGCCTTATTTTTTTTTTTTAATTCTTTAGATTTTTAAGTTTGAGGAAAGCGCTGAAGAGGCTTTTTAAAGCAAACTGTTATTTTATGGACGTAGGTGTTTCACCTGCGTGCGTGTTTGTGTGTCCCACATACCTTGTGCCCACAAAGGTCAGAGGCGAGCTCCAGATCACCTGAAAGGAGTTACTGTAAGCATGGCGGAGGTGCTGGGAATCACACCCAGGCCCTCTGTGCTTGGCCACTGAGCCAGCTTCCAGCCCCACACTTCAAGTTTTAAGACATAGACTGTTACATGTCAAGCTGTTAAAACACACAAGTTCCTTGCAGGAGGCTTTGATGACTGTCTGGGCAGTAGGGGTTGAGAAGGCTTTCTCTCTGTCTGTGGCAGTTTCATTTCATGGCAGAGGCACATAGTTCTATTTCATCAAGAAAGTCTTCCAATTTGATTGTTTTATAAAGCATACTTTATGCACCAAAACCTGTCCAGCCATTCTGTTCCAATCTTGTTTAAGGTGAAGACTGAGAACACATGCCTGAGGAATAGTTACCTCAGCTGATGTTAACAGTTGTTATCAGAGAGGTTCAAAACAGCCTTCCTCTTTGGGAAAAAATCACTCCACCCCTTGTCCTCTGGGAGCACTCCGCAATCCCGGCTACCCAAACTGAGCTGAATTATTGTACATATTAGGTCACACCTTGTTGCTTGGATTCTAACGGTTCCCTCAGGGGAGGGGGTGAGAAGGCGCAGCATCAACGGCACAGACACTGGGAGTCCAGTGAAGGCAAATAACAAACTCATTTATTCAATGACAGGGGAGGACTTATATACCCTCCTCCCAGCACCCAGTCTGTGTGGTCATCCCTCATTGGCTGGGCACAATCAGGAACTCTGACAATGACCAGAAACTCTGACAGCTCCTGTTGCTAGGCCCTCAGGCAGACCCCAGGTTGGCTCATAAGGAGTACGTTGTGTGCATGCCTTGGCAACTGGTCTGAGCCAATTTCCTCGACCCTATGGGCCTGTCCTACTACAACACCTATTTTCTTATACTGTGTTTCAGCCATGACTGCTAAGGATTGCCCATCATTGTGGGGCTTTGGAACAACAAAGACATTTAAAATTCCTGTTGAGCATTTGGATTTCAAGTATATTGAAAAATGTTCAGATGTGAAACACCTGGAAAAAATTCTTTGTGTGTTGAGGTAAGCATTTAAAAAATAATTTCGTGCTTCAGCATGCCAGTTTTAATTATGCAATTGCCCTTTATTGTCAAGTATTAGAGAATTTTCAAATACTGAGGCTGTTATGTGGGTTCCATGTCGGTTATATACTGTGGTTCTGGAGGGTTCTGGCCGCATGTACTTATGGACTTAGGCTGGTTTGGATCCAAGGGGGTTCTCTTCTTGTTTCCTCTGAATTGTCCAAGAAGGGGTAAAGCAGCTGTGCAGGGAAGGTGTGACAGCAAGCGCAACTCACTGCTGCCTTGTCCCAGGGAAGAGATGGCTGGGGAGGCCTGAAACAGGAAGTTACCAGAGCCCCATGGCGGTGCTGTCAAACTGTATGCGTGTACCCCTGTATCAACCTTTGATGCATGTGATGCACACTGTTTCCTTGGAATCCTCACCCTGTGTGTGCTGTAGATCTGCTGGATTCCGACGCCAGTCCTGCACAGCCTTTGAAATCAAAGTACCGGGGGTCCCAGAGAACCAGGTTTGCAAAACAGCAGTCTAGAGGTCTCTAAAGAAGATGCCAGTCTAAACTTATAACTGCTTTTCAAGGTCCGGTGAAGAAGGCTACTATCCTGAACTCATGGAATTTTGTGAAAAGCGCCTCATGGGCTTGGCTCCTGAAAGTCGAGCTCTGAGGAAAGACAAGCCTGCAGCAACTGCGTCCAGCTTTACAGCAGAGGAGTGGGAAAGAATTGACAGTGATATAAAGGTAGAGTGTGCACCGGTTTGGGACAGTGTGCACCAGAGTGTGCACCGATTTGGGACAGTGTGCACCACTTGAAAGCCTGGTCTTCTTCCTTTCAGTGGTGACTAGTTAGAAAATAGTGGGGGCTTCTTGATTCTAGTCAAATGTTGTGAGTTTGTGTGTGTGAGTGCACTCTAAATTTCTGTACCGTGTCCAGCCACACCCAATCACCATCCATATCTATATAAAGATACCTGGGCTTGGAGTGGTGCCGTCACCTGTAATCCTGGCACTTGGGAGGCAGAGGCTAGAAGATCAGGAAGAGCTCAACCTTGGTCACATAGTGAGCTGGAAGTTGATCCTGACTACACAAGACTGTCAAAAAAACAAAAGCAGAAAACCTGATGGCTGGCTGTGGGTTTTTTTACTTTCTTGATTTCCCTTGGATGAATAATAAAGATTCAAGTTATTTGAGCAAAGAATTTAAACATATTTTTGTTTTAGGCTTTTTTGAGAGGTCAGTGTCTGGTTGAGGATAGCTCTGAGCTCCTAACCTCCGGCTTCTACTTTGTGAGAGCAGGGATCACAGGCTCATCTCTCCACACCAGGGTCTGCTTTGTCTTGATGGTAGTGTTTCTTTAGTAAACCTTGAAATCCGGTAGTGACTGTCCTTAATTCTGTTTTCTTAGTTAGGGTTACTGTTGCTGTGATGAAGCACCATGGTCAAAAGCAATTCGGGGAGGAAAGGGTTATTCAGTGTCACAGTTGTCATTGAAGGAAGTCAGGATAGGAACCCGAGGCAGGAGCTGAGCAGGGGCCATGGAGAGTGCTGCTCACTGGCTTGCTCCCCATGGCTTGTTCAGCCTGCTTTCTTACAGCACCTAGAACAGTTTCTGGGGTAACCCTCCCCCATCAATCACTAATTAAGAAAATACTCTACAGTCTTGCCTATAGCCCGATCTTACGGAGGCATTTTCTCAACTGAGGCTCCTCCTCTCGGATGACTCTAGCTTGTGTCAGGTTGACGTAAAACTAGCCAGCACACCTGTTCTTTGGTTAGCTGTTTTGCTTCATATAGGGCCTTTGCTTGTCAGTTTCTATGCAGCAAAAGTGCTTCTGTTGGGATCGAACTCTCGGATTTTTTTATTGTTGGTATTATATTGTTGCCTAGGCTGGCCTCAACTCGAGGTCTCTTACCTGTGTGTCTCAAGTGCTGGGATTGTATGCTGCCACACTTGCTTTGTGAGTCAGTTTTAGAAGAACTAACATGAACTAACATCTTGTTTTGCTCTGTTTTTTCTTGAGACAGGGTCTTTCTTTTTTTTAATTAATTAATTTATTTTTCTATTATCAGCTTGATACAGTACAAATTCTTATTCTAATAGTGAAATGTTTCACTGAGGCTTGCCCAGTGATTGGGTAAAACCAAAACTTATTATAAGCCACAGTCATCCTAGGGTCCCCCCTGCTATGTAGCCTCCCTGGTTCTGTGGGTTGCAGTCTGATTGTTCTTTGCTTTATATCTAGTATCCACTTATGAGTGAGTACATACCATGTTTGTCCTTCTGAGTCTGGGTTACCTCACTCAGGATGGTATTTTCTAGTTCCATCCATTTGCCTGCAAATTTCATGCTGTCATTGTTTTTCTCTGCTGAGTAGTACTCCATTGTGTATATGTACCACATTTTCTTAATCCATTCTTCAGTTGATGGGCATCTAGGTTGTTTCCAGGTTCTGGCTATTACAAATAGTGCTGCTATGAACATAGTTGAGCGTGTATCTTTGTGGGAAGATTGAGCATTCCTTGGGTATATGCCCAAGAGTGGTATGGCTGGGTCTTGAGGTAGATCGACTCCCAGTTTTCTGAGAAACTGCCATACTGATTTCCACAGTGACTGTACAAGTTTGCATTCCCACCAACAGTGGAGGAGTGTTCCCTTTGCTACACATCCTCTCCAACATTGACTGTCATTGGTGTTTTTGATCGTAGCCATTCTGACAGGTGTAAGGTGGTATCTCAGAGTTGTTTTGATTTGCATTTCTCTGATGATTAAGGATGTTGAGCATTTCTTTAGATGTCTTTCAACCATTTGTGATTCTTCTTTTGTGAATTCTCTGTTTAGCTCTTTAGCCCATTTTTTAATTGGATTGTTCAGTATTTTGATGTCTAGTTTCTTGAGTTCTTTATATACTGTGGAGATCAGTCCTCTGTCAGATGTGGGGTTGGTGGAGATCTTTTCCCAATTGAGGCTCCTCCTCTTTTTGAGACAGGGTCGTTCTATGTCTCCCTGGCTGGCTTGAAACACACTATGTTGACTAGATTGGCCTTGAACTCACAGATCCACCCAGGACTAAAGGCATGCCCCACCACACCTGTCTTAAGAACAGGATCTTAACAATATTGAGGCTTCCATTCAGGAACACTGTAGAGTTTTCCATTCCTTTAGCTCTGCACACGGGTCTGCTTCCTACAGATGAATTGGGCCTCTCACCATTCAGTCTAACGGTAGCTTTAGATTTTATGTAGGTGCCTTTGTCAGACTAGGGACTCCCCTAAGCCTTGGCTCATTGTGTTGCTGTTGTTTGTTTTGTTTTGAGATAGGGTCTTTCTCTGTGGCCTTGGCTGTTCTGGGACTTTCTATGTAAACCAGGCTGCCTTGAACTCAAAGATTCCTCCTCCTCTGCCTTTTGAGTACTGAGATTAGAGGCATGCACCATCACACTCTGACTGATCCTTGTTCAATAAGAATTTTTTTCATAAGTGTGTTTTAAATTTTGTAAAACAAGTCTTTTCAGCATTTATTGAGTTGATAATATGGTTTTATTTGTAGATTCTTAATATGATTTAATAAGATATGTAGACATCCTATACACACAAGTGTGTGTGTGTGTGTGTGTGTGTGTGTGTGTGTGCGCGCGCGCGCGTGTGCGCTGATGCTAGGGATTGAACCTAGAGGCCTTCCATTTTCTTAGTATAAATTTACCAGGCTGGGGCTGGAGAGATGGCTCAGAGGTTAAGAGCACTGGCTGCTCTTCCAGAAGTCCTGAGTTCAATTCCCAGCAACCACATGGTGGCTCACAACCATCTGTAATGAGATCTGGTGCCCTCTTCTGGCCTGCAGACATACATGCAGGCAGAATATTTTGTACATAATAAATAAATCTTAAAAAAAAAAAAAAAAAAAAAAAAGATTTACCGGGCTGGAGAGATGGCTCAGTGGTTAAGATCACCGGCTGTTCTTCCTGAGGACCTGGATTCAATTCCCAGCAACCACATGGCAGCTCACAACTGTCTGTAACTCCAAGATTTGACACCCTTACACAGACATACATGCAGGCAAAACACCAATGCACATAAAATAAAAATAAATTATTGAAAAAAAAAGATTTATCACTGAGGTGCATCCATAGCCCAGATATTCTTTAATTGTATACAATTTATGTCTTAATAGTTTTTCAGCATATACTTTTTGCATTTTTTATTAAATTTATTACTATTTCATATTTCCTTGTTATTATTTATCTTGTCACCTCACTATGAAATTTGTCATGAAATGCAAATAACATAAAATTCATCATCTTAACTTTCTTTTAGATGCTGGAGATAAAATCCAAACTTTATACGCTCTAAGAAAAGTGAGCCAGATTGCAGCCATTTGAAACATTTTATCATTGTCACCGACAGTTCAGTAGTGTTGAGCATATTCTGAGTATATTCACAGTCTTGTGCACCCACTCTCCAGAACATTTTCATTGTGCAAAGAAGAAACTCTTTGCTTATCAAACAATAGGTCTCTATTTCCCCTGCTCCCAGCCACTGCCAACTGCTTTCTAATTCCTGTTTGACTACTCCAGATAGTTCACGTTAGTGGAATTTCAGTTACTTGTTTACTTGTGTATTTATTTTGTGTGTGCATGCATGTGTGTAACACGTGTATATATGGGTACATGCACCTCTGTGTGTCCTCAGAGGCCAGAGGGGGGCGGTATTGAGAGTCCTGCACTGCCATGCTCTGCCTTATTCCTTTGAGGCGGGATCTCTCCCTAAACCTGGAGCTTGCATGTTTTATGTTTTTGCTTTTGCTAGCCCCTGTGACCTTTCTGTTTCCACTCTCAACATTGCTAGGCTACAGGTGTCCATGAGATCACTCCTGGCTTGTTATGTGAGTCTTGGGATCTGAACCCATGCCCTCATGGTTGTGTACCAAGTGCTCTTAGCCATAGAGCCATCTTTCCAGTCCTGGAATTTAAAATTAAATTGCATATGAGTTTATAATTATCAAATTGATCTTTAGAGAAATTGTATATCTGTGATCTTGTTAAATTCATAGATTAGTTCTGAGGCTTTTTTGTAGATGCATTGAATTTCATTTTATGTTTTGATACACTGGAGTTTCTACTTGCTACTTTTCTAGTGGAGTCCAGTGTGGCTGCTGTTTGTTTGTCTGTTTATTTATACTTGCCATATCTTAAAATTACATTTATGTATTTATTTGTTTGTTTGTTTGTTTATATATTTGTGTGTGTGTGTGTGTGTGTGTGTGTGTGTGTGTGTGTGTGTGTGTGTGTGTGTAAGAGAGAGCTATCAGAAATTGTTTTAAATGTACTGCTCTGGCAGGGAAGATGGCTCAGTAGCTAAAAGCACTTGGCACCCAAGTCTGTTGACATGAGTCACCCCCAGAGCCCTGTAAAAAGCTGAATGCAGTGGTGCGCATCTGTAATCCCTGCAACTGGGAGGTGGACTTAGTCAAAAGGTCTAGGGCCAGCCAGGCTGGAGTGTGCTGTGCCCCAGGAGGAGAGAGAGTCTCCCCAACTGTGCACACCTTCCCTCCCTCTCTTTCTCCCCTCGAGCTTACAGAGATCCACCTGCCTCCGCCTCCCGAATGCTGGGATTAAAGGCGTGCACCTCCACCACTGGGCCCCTCTGCAGCTTTTTTATTTTACCATTTTGTAAGTAGCACTTCCTGCCCATCGTCCTCATTTTAGAGGACAAACAGCTTATCATGCGTTGTGGACGGCGCCTTCCTCCATTGCAAATCCTTTTTTATCCCCGCTTCCTGAGCTGTCTCCTCATGACCCTTCCTTTCTTCTTCATCGAGTGCTTTAGTTCTTGTCTGTCTGTCTGTCATCCTCTCTGGGGCTTGTGTCTCTGTAGCCACATGTGTCACATCCATGTGGGAGCGCGACATTACCTCAGCTGTCTTCCTCAAGCATGTTTCCACTTTATTTGGGGACAGAATCGCTCTGAACCCGGCCTGCCTTACTGGTTATGCTGGACGGCCAGGCCTGGGCTACTCCGGTTCTGCCCTCCCTGTGAGGGAAGTACAGGTGCAGGCCACCTCGCCCAGGCCCTCGTGCTGTGTGGCTAGCCCTGTCCCTGTCAGGCCGTCTCACACACACACACACACACACACACACACACACACACACACGCACGCACGCACGCACACACGCGCACACGCACACACGCACACACACCCCTTTCTGTGTTTTCTCTGTCACTTTTATAAAGTTCTCCTACTCCCTCCCTTCTTTATAGTCCTCAGTTTCCATTTTGATCCCCCTGTGGCTTTTCTGTTTCTCGTCATGGCCTCCTTTTCAACCGCTCTTCCTCCTACATGGATCACAGAGGTCATATAGTATGTTATCCAATTCCAATGTCTTCAAATCTTTGCCAAATATTAAAGCTATCAATATATATTTTCTGAATGATCAATAAGGAGAATCTCACTGAAATAGGGAAATCTCTTAAGTTTTCCTGGGCATCTGTGAACTGGTAACTCAGTTCAGTACACACTACTTAGGATCTGACATGTGAGCCATGTATGAGGTGCATCCCTATACTCCCAGCATTTGGGAGGGAGAACAGGAGGGTGAAGAGATCAGGGCCACCGCGCACATGGACCGCATGTGTGGAGGTCAGAGGGCAACTTTTGGGGAGCATTCTCTTCTCCCAGTCTCATCCTGAGGATTGAATTCATGTCATTAGTCTTGGTAACAAGTTCCTCTACCCACTGAGCTATCTCACCGTCTCAAGTATTCTTTTTGTGTTATTATTATTACATTTAGAGAAAGCGAGAGAGTGAGAGAGTGAGAGAGAATGTGTATGTACGGGGGTGTGGGTCAGAGGACAACTTGCAGGAATCAGTTTTCTTCTTCCACCATGTCTTAGGGTTTCTGTTGCTGTGAAGAGACACCATGACCTTGGCAACTCTTATAAAGAAAACATTTAATTGTGGTGGTTTACAGTTTCAGAGGTTCAGTCCATTATCATCATGGCAGGGAACATGGTGGCGGGCAGGCAGACGTGGTGCTGGAGGAGTAGCTGAGAGTCCTACATCTTGTGGGCAACAGGAAGTCAACTGAGACACTGGGCAGTATCCTGAGCATAGGAAACCTCACAGTGACACACTTCCTCCAACAAGGCCGTACCGGCTCCAACAAAGCTACACCTCCTAATAGTGCCACTCCCTATGAGACTATGGGGGCCAATTACATTCAAACTGCCACACACCATATGTCCTGAAGTTGAACTTAAGTTGTTCAGACTCAGCTGCAAGCACCATTAATAGCTGAGCCATCTAGTGCCCACCCCCAAATATTCTTAATGAGACTTAACTACACACTGAAAAGAGTTAGTAACATACATTTTGTATTATGGGTATTTATAGCAATTAAAAAGGAAGGACTGGGGCTGGAGAGATGGCTCAGAGGTTAAGAGCACTGGCTGTTCTTCCAGAGGTCCTGAGTTCAATTCCCAGCAACCACATGGTGGCTCACAACCATCTGTAATGAGATCTGGCTCCCTCTTCTGGCCCGAAGGGATATATGCAAGCAGAACACTGTATACATAATAAATAAATAAATTTAAAAAAAAAAAAAAAAAAAAGGAAGGACTTCCAGAGAGAATGGCATGGGAAGTAGACTGGGAAAACTCTTTCCAGTCCTTCCTAATGCGTGGTCAAACTTCAAACTCTACAGTTGCCTTCTGCTCCGTCCTTCTCAGAGCTGGGTGTCAGAAATCAAAAGAGAGGAAAACACAAGGCACTTCCATGACCCCGAAACACAACCAGGAGTGGAAGATCATTTGCCTCCAGTTCGTGGCTCCGACAGCTGCCCTCACAGTGGCAAGGTAGGCCCTTCTGGTTTGTGAGGTCCGGGGTGTTGATGGGGACAAGGGTGGTGGCTGTGGCTTACAGGGACCTTTATCTCTGTCTGGTCAGAGTAAACCACTGTGATGTAAGTGTGTAGGTTTCCCACTTCTGGTAACTCCTGGTTACTCCTCTTCTCCTCCTCTCTTTTCCTCTCATTCCTTCCCTCCCCCTTTTTTCTCTCTCTTTCTTTTTTATTTTTGGTGTGGTACTAGAGTTTACTTGGGACCTCACACTCGGCAAGGGCTGTACCCCTGAGCTGTGGCTCTGCAGCTCTTTTACTTTTTATTTTGAGACAGTGTCTCCCTCAGTGTTCTGGGCTGGCCTTGAATTTGTGACCCTCCTTCCTTATCTTCCCAAATAGCTGGGATTACAGGCTTGTGCCATCAGGCCCGGCTGCCCTCTTGTGTAACTAGATCTGAACGTTTGGTGATGGAAACGAAGCTATCTTTTCTCAAGGCTTGCGTTTTGGGGTCAACAGCTTTCATCCTTTCCCTTTGCTACTCTGGCCAGTTTTTAAGAGCATGAAAGATGTGGCTTGGTGTTTGGGACCTTCAGAGAACACTTGTGCTTGTCTGGTAGAGGTGCAGTGACTGTCACCGTGTAAGTCAGCTGACTGCCCATGTACAGTAGCACACACACAGTTTAAGCACGTGGAGATGGCCCTTCGCTCCTTAGTGCGTGTGCTTCTCGGTTTCCGTTCTTTTGTAGGTGGTCCCTATTTGGTCTTGCAAATCACCCCTTTTTAACTCAAGGGTCACAAAAAAAGGGTCTGTTGGAGGTCCAAGTCCCTCTAGTCCACTTAAAGTCAATCTAGGCTTTTAACACCCAATCGCCTTGCTATTTCTGACAGGATGACTACCCAAGGCTTGTTAACTTACATTTGTTTATTATTTTGTTTTATTTTTTTGATTAGGGTCTTCTATGTAGCCCTGACTGGCCTGGAACTTATTATGTAGACCAGGCTGTTCTCAAATTCACAGGAAATCTGCCTGCCTCTGCCTCCCAAGTGCTGGGATTAAAGGTGTGCACCATCATGCCTGGCTATTTATCTTTTATCTTGTACACACACACACACACACACACACACACACACACACACACACACACGTTTGGGGACATGCTTATGCCACAGTATGCATGTGCAGGTCAGATCTGGCAGGGTGGGTTCTTTCCTTCCACCTTACAGATTCGGGAGACTGAGCTCAGACCTCCAGGCTTGGCAACAAGCACCTCTACCCACTGAGCCGTCTAACTGGCCCCTCATTTTTTCTAGACTCTTCAGTTGTGTTTCCAGATCACTTTCCATCACTCTGTTCTCTGATAATTTACCTTCCTGGATCTCTTGGCTCCTCATTAGGGGTTACACAGGTAGTGGGGGATGCTGCCATCTGTAACCAATGAATGCTGAGTTACTAATAGAGCACTGTGGGCTAAGTCTGTGCCCTAGACCATAACAACATAGAATACTTGACCTGGCCTTTATTTTTGTTTGTTTATTTATTTATTTTTAGTTTTTTTGTTTTTGTTTTTGCTTTTGTTTTTTGTTTTTTTGAGACCAGGGTTTCTTTGTCTGGCCCTGGCTGTCCTGGAACTCGCTCTGTAGACCATGCTAGCCTCGAACACACAGAGATCCACCTGCTTCTACCTCCCGAGTGCTGGGATTAAAGGTGTGTGCCACCACCACCCAGCTTTATTTTTTTTAAAGATTTATTATTTATTTTTATTTTATGTGTATGTGTCTTTTGCTTGCATACTGTATATTATTTATTTTTATTTTATGTGTATGTATCTTTTGCTTGCATACTGTATGCATGCAGTGCCTGTAGAGGGCAGAAGAGGGTGTCAGATCTCCTGGAACTGGAGTTACAGACAGTTGTGAGCTGCCATGTGGGTGTTGGGATTCAAACCTGTGTCTTCTGGAAGAGCAGTCAATGTGCCAGAGAGACATCTCTGTAGCCCTTGACCTGTCCTCTAAAGAGCTTATTATAGATGGACTTTTCTTTCCTGCCCACTAGTTCCCAAATAACCGAGATGGAGACTTAATATTAACTACGAATGCTCAGTCTTATTACTAACTAGCTCTTACAACTTAAATTAACCCACTTATATTAATCTACATTCTGCCAAGTGGCATTACCTGTCTTTCATCTTGCATCTCCTGTTTCCTCTTTGTGTCTTGCTGATGACTCCTCTGACTCTGCCCCTCTTTACCCAGTGTCCTTAGTCTGGCCCTTCTGCCTAACGTTATCCTGTCTAGCTATTGGCCAGTCAGCTTCTTTATTAAACCAATCACAGTGTAATTTACACAGTGTACAGAATGATTATTCTATAGCAGCTTATAGTCCACTGCTTTAGACAGATGAGCAGCACAGTGATTCTCAGCTTAGATTCCAGGAAATCCCAAAGTCAATGCTGTATTCCTTTGTTTGTTTTCCTTTGATATAGGGTTATGCTGTATTGCCCAGGCTGGCCTGGAATTCTTTCATTCACGTGATCCCTCTGCCTCAACCTCTTGGATCCCTCTGCCTCAACCTCTTGAGTAGCTGGGACTTTAGGTGTGTACCACTGCATCCAGCAGTGCTGTCTGAAAAAATAGTATTAGTGCCTCAACTTTCCCACTGTATTGACATTGGCATTGAGAATAAAACTGCTGTGGCTTAGCTTGAATCAAGGCAGGGCACTAGTACACCTGGTGAAAAAAACAACCAATTGAATACGGTGATACCTTTGGAGCAATGGTAAATTATTTTGTTAAATATTAAACCTTGAGGACATGTACTTTTAGTTTAGTTTTTTTTTTTGTTTGTTTTGGGTTTTGTTGTTGTTGTTGTTTTATTTTTGGGGTTTTTTGAGACAGAGTTCTTCTGTGTAGCCCTGGCTGTCCTGGAACTTGCTTTGTAGACCAGGCTGACCTTGAACTCAGAGATCCACCTGCCTCTGCCTCCTGAGTGCTGGGATCAAAGGTGTGCGCCACCACTGCCTGTGCTTTTGCTATTTTGTGTGAAAAGCTAAGAAGTATGCAGAAAGCCTTGCACTGAGCAGGAAATACAGTTTTATTATGCATCTCAACAAAAGTACTGTGGGCCAGCAAGATGGCTCGGCTGGTAAAGTACCTGCCCCCCGAGTCTGATGACCTGAGTTCAGTTTTTTATTTTATGTTTGCCTGCATGTGCACCATATGCCTACCTGGTACCTACAGAAGTCCAAAGAAAGCATCAAACCCCCTGGAACTGGAGTTAGCCTCTATGTGGGTACTGGGAACTGAACTCAGGGGTTTGGGAAGAATCACAAGTGCTCTTAACCTCAGAGGCATCTCTCCAACCAAGAGAGCCAGCTCTTGAGAGTTGTGCACACACACACACACACACACACACACACACACACACACACACACACATGAGCACATGCTCACGGGCACGCACAATGCATTTTTATTCTCGAAACGGAATATATATTTCACATGGGGATGTTGAAGAACCACATAAGAATTTAAGTACCTGCAGTTTCTTTCTTTGAAAAATTTTTTAGATTTATTTATTTTATATGTGTTTTGCCTACATGTGAATATGTGCACCATGTGCATGTATGGTGCCCAAGGTATCAGAAGAGGATGTAAGAGCCTCTGAAACTGGAGTTATTAGTGTTGTGAGCCACCAAGCAGGTGCTGGGAACTGAACTTGGGTCCTCAGCAAGAGCTGCCGGTGTTCTTATCTGTTGAGCCATCGTTCCAGCCCTAGTACTCCAGTGTCTGTCTCTACAGCCTCTTATTTTTTTATTAAGAGATTTTCTATTCATTTTACATATCAGCCTCAGATTCCCCTGTCCTCCCTCCTCCCACCCCCAGCCTTCCCCCACCCCACCCCCCATTCTCACCTCCTCCAAGGCAAGGGTTGTGCCACTTGTTTTAGTTTCTAACAAGCTGGTTGGCTTAAAGCAAAAGAATGTGTTTTACAGTTCCAGAGGCTGGAAGTTTACGGCCAGGGCATTGGCAGGCATGCTCCTGAAACCTGAAGGGGAAGATCCCTCCTTGCTTTTCTGGCTGCTGGTATTGCTGGCCATCCTCGGCTGACAGCTGAATCTGGTGTCTCCCTTCTTCTTCACAGCTCCCCTCCCTTGGTACACTCCTCGGGTAGCACAGTGTGGTGTGTTCCAGGAGATCATGTCACCGCAGCCTATTGTGCTTTCCTCCTGGTGCAGAACCTGCCTGCTTCCCCATCATCAGCAACGGGTCTGGGACCTAGTTTGGGCCACTTTGCCCCTGAACAGCTCCTTGGAGCCCTTTCCTGTAGTTTCTCTGAGGGATGGAAGAGGGGAGGGCCGCTCTTTTGCTCTCTCTGATGAGGCCTTGGTGGTTATAAACCTAGACTTCGGTGCCCATATCTCCGGTTACTTGGAGAGAGCATACAGTCATCAGTGAGACGAACTCAGCAGACAGGAGCGCAGCGTCGGGAAGAGCAGAGGCTGGAGAAGAGATGGGGAAGCCTTGGTCGGTTTGGCCGTGACCTGCTTTGGTTTTGTTTGTTTGTTGTCTGTCAGGACACACAAAAGAGCCCAGACCAATATAGTGAAGTCGCTTTTCTTGTTTCTCTAAATGCCTCAGCTCTGAAAGAGTGAATGAATTCAGTGCTACTTTCATTTTAAGAAATTTAAATTTAATGCTCACACGTGAGTTTTCAAATATTATGTATGTCCTTAAAAACCTGTGAGACTGTCCTCAGGATTAACTACAAATTTGAAATCCTGTCTCTTACCTCAGTATTTTGCTATATCGTGGAGTTGTTTGAACCGCAAGGAGACCTGTTGTTTTGGTCCACTCCATTTGTGTTTTACTCCCATGGTTCACAGTGCATTCCTAATAAATCCTGGTGGTCTCACTGGATGTATCTCACAAAGTGTGATGTTATTCTTTCAGGAAACATATTCTAGAAGTAAGCCAGTTAAGAAGAAAATTCCAAGGGCTTATGCAGAGTGGGATAAGTATGTTTCATATTTCTTAATTTAAAATTTGTCTCTGAAAAATTGTCTACCATTAGATTCTATAATTTAAAATATTATAAGCCTGATAAATCGAGTGTATCAAATTACTTTAGTAAAGTTACCATTTTACCAAATACTTCCTACCCCCCATTCTTGTTTCTTTTGAGACAGGGTCTCTCACTGTGTGACCCAGGCTGGCCTCAAACTCAGAAGTCCCCTGCCTCAGTCTTCCAGTTGCAATAATAACAAGCATGTACTACCACATCTGGATAGTGTAAGCACTACCACATCTGGCTAGTCTAAGCACTTTTGATTTCATTTTTTTCATTAATAATATCTTTTCTGGGGGCTGGAGAGATGTCTCAGAGGTTAAGAGCACTGACTGCTCTTCCAAAGGACCCAGGTTCAATTCCCAGCACCCACATGGCAGCTCACAACTGTTTATAACTCAGATTCCAAGGGATCTGATACCCTCACACGGACCTACACATAGGCAAAACACCAGTGAGCATAAAATAAAAAAATAAAAAAAGTACCTTTTCTGTGTCCTTTTATTTATAAAACCAACCACAAAACAGATTAGATTTAAGTTTGATGTGGATTTTGTTGTTGTTTGTTTGATTTTTTTTTTCTTTTTAAGATAGGGTTTCTCTGTGTAACCCTGGCTGTCCTGGAACTCACTCTGTAGACCAGGCTGTCCTTGAACTCAGAGATCCGCCTGCCTCTGCCTCCCAGCACTGGATTATGAGTGGTGCCACTGTGTCAGCAATTGCTTATCTTAAGAAGGAATGCCGATGAGTCTAGGGCAAACCTCTGAGGAACGTTCTGCATGAGAGTATGGACACAGTACAGGTTGACATTGGTAACCCCAAAATCCACATCCACATGTTCCCAAATCTGAAACTCTTATACTGCCAGTGGATAATTCCACCCATGAAACTTCATAAAATTAGTTAAAGTATTATATGAAACTATGCTTAGGTTACTTGTGTGTGAAGCAGGCATGAGTGACCTATTTGAACTTGTGGATTCCCCATAGACCTCATGTGGTGTATGCAGATATTGGCTAGCACACTTTTTTTGTCACTTAATTTTATTTTATTTTATTTTTTATTAAAAATATTTTTTATTATTTTTAATAATGTGTGAGTATGTGCAGAGATTCTGGCCTGGAGCTAGTTACAGACACCTGCTGGTGGTTTCTGGGAATTGAACTCGGGTCCTCTGGAAGAGCAAGCAGTACATGCTCTTTTTTTTTTTTTTTTTTTATTAAAACAATTTTTTTTATTTATTTTTTAAATTACACTCATGATATTCATTAATTACACTCATGATATTAATCACACTTGTGGTATTCATAGATTACATTCACAGTATTCATTCAATTATATATATATATATATATATATTTTTTTTTTTTTAAATTTTAAATGCCGAATGCCATTTATTGAAGAGGGGAGGAGGTCTTTAATACAGGCTTACAGCACAATGGGAGGACCCCGGAGGGCAGAAGTTCGCTACTGATGTTTTACTATCTTGCTTCTAATCTGTTAACGCCCATTATTCAGGGTACCAGGCAAGGAACTTCTCTTAAGCATCCAGGAGGGTGGAACCTGGCAGGGAATTAGCATAGGGAGAATATCAAGGTCAAGGTGCGCAAGCAAGGCAACAGTTACCCAAAACAGGGGCCAGGGCCCTATAGGTCCCCCTTTTATTAATAACTGAGCTTCTGACTTGGGTTGCGTGGGACATCAGCAGGTCACCTTACCCATCATGGAGACACCTGCCCAGGCCACACAGGTGCTCTGTCTTAGGTTGGTGAGTGCTCCCCAGGCATTACCCGTCTCTGAATACTCATTTTCATACAGGCTCAATCGTGTGTGAGCTGCATAGTTAATTGCTGCCAAAGATCTCAAAGTGGCACTAGGCTTGCAATCTGTGTGTTCGATACAGAAAAGACCAACAGAGGTCCTATCTCACCCATAGCCAGTAGGCTAAAGGCAACTGAGCCATTCCCTTCCTTAACGAGCCATACTGTGCGTTGGTGTCCTTGTAAGATAGTATCCCAAAAGCAACTGGAACTTGAGTTTATAAATTTATAATTTTCAAAGCCAATCGAGATGTACATAACTACTGAATTAAATTTATCATGCCCAATAGAATGAAAGATTAACTAACTGTGGTAGCTACTTTTGTTGCCAGGGTCTCCATTGGGCTAGTACACTTTTAATCCCAGCACTCAGAAGGCAGAAGCAGGCGGATTTCTGAGTTCAAGGCCAGCTTGGTCTGCAGAATGGGTTCCAGGACAGGGCTACATAGTGAACCCTGTCTGGAAAAGCAAACAAACAAAAAACACAAACAAACAAACAAAACAAACCCAGCAAATCTCAACTCCAAACCAAGTCTGTCCCAAGCGTTTCATCTTCAGATGCAGGAGTGAGTCTTCTTTCTTACTGTAGCGTGCTGTTCATTTTTCCCCCATTTTGGTTGTTCTTTCAGATTTGATGTGGAAAAGGAATGTTCAAAAATTGATGAAGACTACAAAGAAAAGACTATAGTAAACAACAGGGCACATTTGTCTAAAATTGAGACAAAAATAGACACAGCAGGTAATGAGAGAAATCGGGAGTACTCCTTTTCTAACCTTTTAATTACGATAAGGACTTGTCAGCCTAGGAAACATTACCTTTGAGCACTGTTGACTTCCATTAACGTTTGTAGATTTTTGGCCAGAGTTGACCACTCCTAACAAACTTATTTCTGTCTTTAATTACTCAATTTTGTTTGAGACAGGGTCTCATGTAGCCCAGGTTGGCCTTGAACTCCACATGTAGCCAGTGATGACCTTGGCCTTCTGGTCCTCCTGCCTCTCTTATCTAAGTGCTGGGATTACAGTTGTGTACCACTGTGCCTGGCCTTAGTAGTGATGTTTGCATACAAACCGATTTTTCTTAGAATATTCTTTTGTTTTCCATTTCCTATTTTCAATCTTCTTCCTTTAAAACTTCTCATGTTTTTCTTTTTGCATCAACAAAAGAAGTGAGACCATCTTCTGTCTGAAGTTCATACATAACCTTTAAAGTAAAGCAAACTGGTCATAAGAAAACTAACCCTCCAAAGACGGGGGTGATTAGAGAAGAAGAAATAGCCCTACACCCAGGAAATCTTTTGTTTTGTTTAATCTATGGCTTTCTGCTTCAGTTAGAATAAGTATTCTTGGGGTATGGGAATGTAGCTCAGTGGTAGAGTGCTTGTTGGACATGCCTGAGTCCCCAGGTTCTATTTCCAGGACCGCCCTTAAGCAAAAGCATGCAGGAGTTGTCTTTGGGTATGTTTTCATGTGTGTTTGTTTCTAGGTCTCACTGAGAAAGAGAAGAGTTCTCTTGCCAGCCGTGAAAAGGGGAAAGGAAATGAGGCTTTCTACGCAGGGGATTATGAAGAGGCCGTGATGTATTACACCAGGCAAGTAGGTTTTCATTTCACTGCGACTTTAGTTTGCTACCTTAGGGGCTGGAGCGATGGCTCGGCAGTTTAGAGGACTTGGCTCCTCGTTCAGAGGACCCAGGTTCAATTCCTTGTATCCACATGGCTAATAACAACCTGCTGTGACTCCAGTGCTGGGGATCATCCAAGTGGGCACCAGCACACATGTGGTCTTTGACATATATGCAGGCAAAACACCCATACATGTAAAATTAAAGTGATGTTTTAATTGTTGAAACCACATAAATAAATAAACTGAGTAGTCTGTGTTGGAATCACTGGGGATATTGTACTTGTGACATCATAGATTCTCCTCTGTGGATGTTTCCCTCTCCTCATTACCTTTTAGGACTTAGCCCACGCTTTGACTTCCTAGAGAAGTCTTCCCTGACCTCCCAGCCACGTTAGGTAACACAGCATGCCGTCCCCTGGTTAGCCTGCTCTGGTAGCAGCTCACTGTCCTTGGTAGCTCTTCTCAAAGGTCCATTTCACACTGGTGTGGTCTGATACTGAGGGCCCGTAAGCTCCCAGGGCAGAGCCCATTTGCTTAGTCGTTTATAACATGGTCTCCTCATTACTTGTCTTACAGCAGGTTTTCAGTAGAGACTGTAGACAGGCTCCTCATGCTCATTCAGTACAGCCCCCCACATTTAGTCAGGTGGACATCCCCCTGACACCCACATTCCTCCTCCCTCCCTCCCTCTCTCTCCCCCACTCCTTTTCCTGATAGTCTTGTGAGCCCAGGTTGGCCTTGAACTTCTGATTCTCCTGCTTCCATGTTTCAGGTTCTGGGATTACACGGCCACCATCTCACCCAGCTGTTCGTTGTCTGTTTTCTTGTTGTGGATTTTCTCTAGTGGAGATTCTCCTGTCCGTTACAGGGAGTGACATTTTCCTTACCTTCTTTGTTGTGGGGTCAGCTAGTTGAAGGATTTAAGCAGTATGGTCTGATGGATCAGAGAACTGAGGTCTGCTGCCTTCTAACCTTACATCTCGTGCCTTATTTCCTCAAGGTGATAAAGCTCTAAGCCTGCCACCCTCAGGGGTGCTATGAGGACTAGACAGTTACTGGAGACAGCAAGCCGACTGTCTAGGCATGATTCCTGTCTGTTTTCATTATTATTTTATAATAATATTTATTATTATCATTAATAGGCACACCTGGGGTTTTCCGTGGCTTATGTTTTCTCCTCTTCCAAACGGACAGAGCAGTAGCCTTGGGACACGAGCTACGTGTGCAGGGTGCTGAGTGCCTGCAGTGGGTGCCGGGTCGTTTTATGTCAACTTGACACGAGCTGAAGTCCGCTGGGAGGAGGGACTGTGTCTCAGCACTGTCAGTGACATAGGTTGTATTATTTAGCTAGGACTGCTGTCCCAAATACCATAGACCTAGTGGCCTGAACAAGATGTTTACCTAACAGTCCTGAAGGCTGGAAGTCTAAACTAAGTCAAGGTGAAGGCAGGATTGGTTTCTTCAGAGGCCCCTGTCCTAGACTGGCAGGTGTCTGTCTTCTTCTCTTTGCTCACATGCTGTGCCTGTCACTCTATCTGGTTCCAGTCTCCTCTTTTCATAAAGGTATCAGTTTTGTTAGACTCAAGTCTACACTAAGGACCTCATATTAACTTACTTATGTTTTTTTAAACCTTTTTTGATGGTGGTGCTGGTAACGGCTGGTATTATTTGTAACCTTGACAGAATCTGGGGGCTGGGTCCCTGGGCCTGCCTGTGGGGGGATTATTATCTTGATTATGTTGAGTTGGGACAACCCACCCAATGTGCCACTGTGGGGGTGCCATTCCCTGCCAAGGATCCTGGACTGTGTAAGTGGAAAAACGATGCTTCGCAGCAGTACGCATTCATCTCTTTCTCCGCTACCTGCTTGTGCATGTGATGATTTCCCCACCATGATGGACTGTATTTGAACTGTGAGCCAAAAGAAGCTTTCTGCATTAAGTTGATTCATCACAGTGACAGTGGTGCTGGGTTGGACCGAGGCCAGAACTCTGAGCTACATCCTTGGCTTAATTATCTCTCTAGAGCCTACGTCCAAATGTACTCATAGCCTGAGACATCGTGGGTTTAGGATTTCAACATATAAACATTTAAGGGACACAGCTCAGCCTTTATACGGCATATATTTATTTTACTTCCAATTTTTACCTGTTCCTTTTACAGAGCTGTGACCTAAATACCTGAGAACTATAGCTTCAAGGAGGGAAATCTTTATTTTGGCTCATGAGGGTTGAACCCATGCTTGATGGTTTGGCTGACTCTGTTACCTTGGCTCTGAAGTGAGGCTGGACATCTTGGTGTGGGAATAAGCTATTTACTTCATGGTGGACTTGATGGTGGAACATGGGAGGGGACAGGGATGGGGACACCCATGCACTGGGGGTGAAGGGTGAGAAGCCCATGGACACGGTCCCGGTAATCTACTTTCTTCAGCTAGGCCAGCCTCCTGATGTTTCCGGAGCCAGTCACCACCCATGCCTCCGGCCTGTGAGGACATTTCATATTCTAACCACAGCATAGCTTTAGCTGAGTTTCTCTATCTTCGGCCTCACTATTGCCAATCTGTGTTTCTCTAGGAGCTTATCAGCCCTTCCCACCGTGTCCGCCTATAACAACCGAGCTCAGGCGGAAATCAAATTACAGCAGTGGAGCGGTGCTCTCCGAGACTGTGAAAAGGCCTTGGAGCTGGAGCCCGGAAACGTAAAAGGTAAGCAGACTGTGAACATCACAGTCCAGGTGTCTCAGCTTCCTATATGGAAACCCTGGGAACATGACTTTTCATGAATTTGATTGGAATTTAAGTCCTTCATTCTTTGAATTGTGGTAGCCAATGGAGAGACAGTAAAATGTTCACATTAGAGGAAGCTTTGTGGAGGTTTCTGAGAATCTGTACTAGCTTTACAACTCCCTGATAACTCAAATTATTCTAAAATTAATAATTACAAAAAATTTAAAAATTACAAAAAAAATTACAAAAATAATTCTTCTATCGTGACAATTTCTTCATGGGAATTTAGTTTAGAGACCCAAATAACAATGGCAATACACAATAGTAAAGTTTGATTAAATATTTTACAAAATGATTTACCCTTTAGGTTTTCATGGCTCATTCTAAGTTATATAATAAGAGAACTTTACTTATTTCTAATTGTTTGTTATGATAGTGTATTAAAATACATCTGGTACACCCTTTCTCACATTTCAGAATTATTAAGCCTGATTTTTTTTCTCAAGATACTGTTTGACTATGCAAAATTCTTTCATATAATGGACCAAAGGACTAGAAGGGTACATTGTTAGTATTAAATGATTATAAAATTATAAATTGAAACCTACAAAAATAATCTGACACAAATTACCGAAGTGCTCAGTTTCTGACCCCAACTGATGTGATCACTGGGACTACATCATGGTTCCACATGCTAAGTTAACTTTTGGATAATTTTAGTGTAGTTTATTATTTTGAGACAGGCTGACCCAAACTTCACCATCCTGAATGCTGGGATTTAGGCCTTTGTCACAACCACCACACCCAACTCTGATCATTTTATAAATAGCTATTAGAACTGGGTGAAATGCCTGTAATTCCAGTACTTGGAAGGTAGAGAGGGGACCAGCGTTTAAAGGTACTTGGCTGTACAGTGAGTTCAAGACCAGCCTATGCTATGAGACCTTGTCTCAAAAGGCTAAACCAAATCAAGCCAAATAAAAACAACCGTTCCCATTACCACCAAACAAAAATAACTAGCTCAGTCGAGTTCACTGATGTGCTCTTCCTCTCCTTTACCGACCAGTGCTTACTAAATTTCTGTAAGGAATCTTGTAAATTTCCAGAAGATGATGAACTGGAAGCTGAATGATTGAAGGAAATCAGGTGGTATTGTTCTGTGAAAAGCTTCCTAGTGCCGCAGCTGGGAATGGGGGAGCCAAGGAGCTGGCTGGCTGGTCTGGTGAGGCTGCCGGGGAGTGTTAGTTTTCTTCAGACGCAGCCTCTGAGAGGCCACACGTATGAGTGCTTTTCTTTGCTATGGTAAGACACCATGGCCAAGGCAACTTCAGAGAGAGTGTTTTGGGCTTATGGTTCGAGGAGAAGAGTCTGTCATGGCAGGGAAGCGTGGCAGAGGGAGCAGGCGGCTGAGAGCCTCATCTTTAGCTGCAGGCACCAGAGAGAGCCGCTCTCACTGCCATACTCCTCCAGGAAGCCTGCACCTCCTACACTCCCCCAAATAGCCCCACCAACTGGAACCAAGTGTTCAAATACTGAGGCCCATGGGGGACATTTCTCATTCAAACCACCACACTGTTCATGCTTCATTCAGCAGCACTGAGTGGACTCAATAGGTTTTTTGGTTTGTCTTAAGAAAAGAGCTCATGCAATTGAAAGTGAAAAGTTGTGGGAGAATGGGTAAAGAATTGGAGAGGGGAGGGGAGATTTGACCAAAGCATAATATGCACATATGGATGTCTCAGTGAAAAAGTGGACTGATGCCCGATGGAAGCCTTCTGTGTACAGCAGGGTCATGTTGTATGTGCTCCATGACACGGCCCTGGGGTTCAAGCTCTGCCTGCTGGTGCCCTGTGCAAACTGTGTTGAAGCTGTCATGCTGTGCATTAAACTGCTGAGCATTTGTGCTGGCATCTTTTCAGCTCTGCTGAGACGTGCTACTACATACAAACATCAAAACAAGCTCCAGGAGGCCAGGGAAGACCTGAAGGAAGTGTTGCGTGTGGAGCCTCATAATGATCTGGCCAAGGTAAGGATAGAGAATGGTTTTTAAAAACCTAATTCTGGAATTTTCTGTTTCTGATTTTCTTTATTTTGGGGGTTTAAGACAGGATTTCACCATGTGACTCTGACTGGCCTGGAGTTCCCTAGGGAGACCAGACTGCCAGTGAATTCACAGAGATCCACCTGTCTCTGCCTCCCGGGTGCTGGGATTAAGGTGTGTACACCACCACATCCAGCCTTTTCTGAGTGTATGTTAAAAATGGTATCAGGCTTGTTGAGTAGGTCCTGATGAGGGCGGGTTGACAGCTTTACCAAGCTCAGAGCTCTAGCGTGTGGACATCTACTTGAAATGGAAGAAAGCAAACTGTTATGGGAAGGTTGTGTGGGGACTGGGGCCGCTCAGTGAAGGGCGTGTGCCTAGCTGCCCAGGAGCCTGGCTTCAGCTCCCAGTACAGCCACTGTCTCCACCACCAAACAGCAGTTTAACAAGAAGGAAAGGAGCCATGCAGACATATAAAGCTACCGCTGAATACCAAATTCTTTTCTCTTTTCTATACTGATGGAGTCAGTGCTTTTCTCTGAGATAGTCCCAATTTATTATGCAGAGTTCATAGAAGTTTTAGAGAGGATTATGAGTGAGCACCGAGGCCACAGAAGAATGTCGTTAGCGTGGTAAGCCTGGCGTGGGCAGTGCTGCTCCCCAGCTGAGTGAACCAGCTCAGGGCGGTAGTGCCCAACTAAGGCCTAAAGAGTGACCGTCAGCCACCAGGAAATTAGGAGAATTCACGCTATTTGCAAATTAATGAGATGGCTTTAGTGGTACAGCAAAGTGTCTGTACTGCTCTATTGCTGTGAAGACACACCACGACCATGGCAACTCTTATAAAAGAAGCATTTAGTGGGGGCTTGCTTACAGTTTCAGAGGGTTAGTCCGTGACCATCGTGGTGGGTAACACAGGCAAGCATGGTGCTGGAGCAGTAGCTAAGAGCTTGTGTCTTTGTTTTGTGGCTTTTGTTTGTTTTTAAGACAGGGTTTAACAGCCCTGGCTGTCCTGGAACTCTCTTTGTAGACCAGGCTGGCCTTGAACTCAGAGATCCACCTGTCTCTGACTTTTGAGTGCTGGAACTAAAGGCGTGTGCAGAGAGAGCACTTACAATTTACCCACAACCAGCAGACAAGGAGATAGAATCCTCAAAGCTCGCCCCCAGTGACACACCTCCTCCAGTAAGGCCACACCTCCTAATCCTGCCCAAAAGGGATCAGGTATTCAAATATGAGCCTTTGAGGGCCACCGTATCTTAGTCAGACAAGAGGGGCTTTCACTCAAAGTCGACAAGTTCCACTTGTTTCCAAGTCCCACACTGGTTATACAGAGTAACCCATATGAGGGCTGCATGTTCAGTGGGTTTGTGTGATGACTGAGGAATCCAAATTTTAGGATACCAACCCCCTACACACACACACACACACACACACACACACACACACACACACACACGCACATCAGGCAGCCTACAACGGCCTGTAACTCCAGCTGCAGGGGATTGACACTCTCTTCTGACCTCTGTAGACACCAGCGTGCATGTGGCATACACTCACACAAGCACTAAATAAAATAATTTTTAAGTATTTAATGGGGAGTTAAACTATACACGTTTTTCTTTTTAATGGCATAAAATATCTCAGATCCTTGAACACTCCTTCACAGCATGTGTGGGTACTTCATCTATAGAAACTGCCCGTCTCTGTGAGTGTGTGCACACAGAAACATCTGGAAGCTCGTGAAAATGTCAGTATTATTAAGTGAATGGGAGGAGGAGTGAGGGTGACTTTTTTCCTTCTTTAAAATATTTTATGTGTATTGGGTGTTTTGCATCATGTCTGTGCGCCATATGCTTAGTGCCTGAGAAGCCAGAAGAGGGCGTCGGGGCTTCGGGAACTGGAGTTACAGACAGTTGCAAGGCGCTATGTGGGTGCTGGGAATTGAACCCGGGTCCTCTGCAAGAGCAGCCGGTGCTCTTCACTGCTGAGCCATCTCTGTAGCCCTGTTTTGCTTCTATTTTATTTTATTATTCACTGTTCATTTATTTGCTTATTTTATAGTAGACACAAGTAATTTTAATCAAACAATGAAATTGTTGTAAAAAGAAAGCTAGACTGAGTTTTAAAGTTTTTTTTAATTCAATTTAAAGTGAATAGCTTCATATTCTTACCAAAAAAAAATGTCTGTGGCAGAATCCACTAACCTGGGCTCTCGGGGCTCACAGAGACTGAACCAACAACCAGGGAGCCTGCGTGGACTGACCTGGGCCTCTGCACATGTTAGTTGTGTCTTCTTGGGGGGCTCCTATCAGTGGGAACAGGGCCGTCTCTGGACAAAAGAAAAAAAGAATGATTGTGTTCTTTATTAAAAGAAAAGCAATTATGTTGCAGAAAACCTTGTCAGAGGTTGAAAGCGATCTGAAGAAACCAGAGCCTGCCTCTGAGCCCCAAACCAAAGGGAAAAAGATGGTTATTGAGGAAGTCGAGAACTCCGGAGATGAAAGTGAAAAGGGAACCGGAAATAAATGTGAAGATGGTGGTGTGGATACGGGTGAGGCATCTTTTCCTTCTGGTTATGCGAACTGCTGTTCCCATCATGAGCTTGCTTGGGGGTCTCTGTTGCTACAGAAATTGTTAGTTTCCCGAACTCTGCTCTAGCTTTACCTTCAAGTCTACAGTCCCATTTAGCCCTGCTTTTCGTTTTAGATTTATTTCACATGTGTGTATTTTGTGTGCTGGGGAGGGCCACATGAGCACATGTGGAGGGCAGAGGGCAGCTGTACCCGAGTCCTGGGATTGGTACCGTGCACACCCTTACCAGCCGAGCATCTTGCTGGCCAGTCTTTTTTTTCCGGTGGTTTTTCGAGACAGGGTTCCCCTGTGTACCCCTGGCTGTCCTGGATCTCCCTCTGTAGACCAGGCTGGCCTCGAACTCGGAGATCCGCCTGCCTCTGCCTCCCGAGTGCTGGGATTAAAGGCGTGTGCTGACACCCCCCCACCCCACCCAGCTTCTATTTCTTTTTTACTTGTTTATGCTGGCATTGTTTTGAGACAGTCTTATTCCGTAGCCCAGGCTGGCCTGGAGTTCATGGCAGTCTGAGTGCTGGGCTTACAGACGTGACCCACTTAACCCCTTGTCCCCCCATTCCTCAGTACAGACGCCCTTAGTTCCTGACTGCCTTGCCTCCACCTCCCACTTTTGGGATTGCAGATGAATGCAATGGTGCCTGAGACTTTTCTTCACTGAGCGATAGCTTTTTTTTTTTTTTTTTAATTTTTTTTTTAAAGGAATTTTTAAAGGTGGACAGGTGGACAGTCTTTTGTTTTGCCAGGGGAAAAACCAAGGGGGGGTTTTTTTTTTTTTTTAATCTTAACTGGAACTTCTCTTGCCATTATTATTTGTGTGTGTGCACATGCATGTGCACGTGTGTGTGTGTGTGTGTGTGTGTGTGTGTGTGTGTGTGTGTGTTTGAAGACTGAAGCTAGGGCTTTATGTGTGGCAGGCAAGTGCTGTACCATTGACTTTATGCTGCTGTGATTCAAATTCTGAACGAGGATGGCTGTGGTACATTATCTAAGAGATCTCTGCTCTATAAGAACCATTTCTGACCCTGCCATTTGGTCCCCATCCCATTATTTTATGTAAAGTAGGGGATGTATAAAGATTCAGAAAAAAAACAAAAAAGTCTTGACAGAAAAGCAAGCATTAAGAGCAGTGAGTTTCCTCTGTCTGCCATTAAAGCCAAGATGGCGTGGAGGACAGCTGGGGACTCTGAAGTCGTCCTTTCAATGCCAAGAGGGGTTAAACACAGCTGAACCAGCGAATGCATGCCTCTTCCAGGTGACATGCTTGAAAGGCACATAAAAAGAGGCCCCCGAGCTTCTAGGTTGCTTTTAGGACAATGACGTTATAGCCTAGAAGGGAGTTATCAGGTGAGACTCTTTGCCGGTCCTGTCCCTGCACAGTCAAGAGAGAATTCTTAGTCATTATAGTTTATGCTCCAGGAAGCTTTGAGGATCATGGGAAAAAAATGCAGCAAGAAGTGTTTTATCGCCTTGGTCGGTGCTGCTGTTCCATACAAATTCCACCTACGGTGGCCAGGCCCAGTTCTTTAGTTTTACTCTATTTGTTCTTTGAAAGCTTCATATATAAATAATGTATCCTGGTTCTGCCCCTCATTCCCACACCAGCTCTCCTAGGAATGAATCCCTGTCATATCTCCCTCCCAACTTCATGCCCCTTCTGTATTTCATGTTTTAGTTATTTAACCCACTGAGTCCAGTCAGTGTTGCCCATATTCCTTTGAGCATGGGGAGCCAACCAGCAGTAAGCCACTCCCCCAGCAGCCATCAACTGCCAATAGCACTTTGGCTGGGGTGGGACCTGGGGAGCCCCTCCCTCATCCATGCTGGAACTAACTGACTTGATCTTTACGCAAGTCTTATTTAGGTAATCATGGCTGCTATGGGTCATGTGTCACGCCCACCTCGACCAGCAAGGAAGACACAACACCGAGCTCTTCTTCAAACTGTTTATTCAGGCCTCTTATCTTTTCATTTCTTTGTCTTACTCCTCTCAAAGGGAGCCCGTCCCAGCCTTTATAGGTCTCAATCTACTGACCACCACACACCACGTGGGATCCCAGGATAGGTACACATATGCCATAGCAAGCCGTAATTGAAAACCAAAGCCAAATACGGAGATGCCTTTGTCTAAATGTCCCGCCGGCGGGAAGGCAGAGACAGGGTGTCAGTGCCATCTTTAAGGCGCGTGGTGAAACGGCTCTCCACAGTCATGTGTGCAACAACCATGTGACAACCAGGTGTCAGTACTTCACAGTGATTGTCTACCTCCTATTCTTTCTGCCCCTGAACCTTGGGGGTGTGTATGTCGGGGGATAGTTGATATAGATGTCCCATCTATGGCTGAATACTCATAGTCACTTCTGCTCAGTTTTTGAAAAGTAATGCATCACTGCATTAACCACTACCCTCCACAATAAGAAGTTTCTCTGACCAGGATAAATCTATAAATAAAACCATAAATATTTAGAAAGCAGTTTAGCAACATGAATATTTATAAGAAGACATCAGTAGGTTCACCGTAGAGCCTATGACCTCATAGTCATGGATTTTCTCCTTACTTACAATATCAAGCAGGAATTCCCTGCTGGGGAGCAGACCTCAAACTCAGTCAAGAGAGTGGTCGGTTACCCTGTAAGTGGTATTACCACTGTTGTCCCAGGACGCACCACTGCTTGCAGGCTGGTGTTAGAGCATGCGGGGTCCAGCACAGGTTAAGATCGTCGTCTTTTCTCCTCTAGTAGCCTGCATAGTACCTTCCAGTGCTGTGGAGGCTAGCTTCCAGGGAAGGTTCCCCGGTCAAGATCTGCAGCCAAAGTGTGCGGTGTCTTTGGCAACAGAGTCTCACCATCTAGTTGTGGTGGGCAACCAAGAGCAATAACAATAGCCTACATTGTTCTGGGTGCCTTCAGGGCCTCTGTGATCAATAAGCCCTTCGTTAGAAAGTAACCTGTCAGACCCAGTTCATCCACATTGAAGTACCACATAAGCCACGGCATTAATTTCGCAAGTGACAATTGCTGAACACCTGCTCTGTGGCGGAAGCTGAGGTTAGACAGGCAGCAGGTCGCCTGTCCTTCTACCTCTGTTTGGTAAATCTTGTACTAAGAAATGCCTGCCGGTTGGCTAGGGTTCCTGGGCTTTCCCTCAGAACCTGCCCATCTGTTTGTATTTCTCCTTTCCTAGCAGGATTGTTAGAAATGGTTGTCATGACTTAGCTGACTGTCAGGCTTTGGTACTTTGTCTCTTCACAGTCAGAGACAGCGAGCACCCAAGCATGGCATGGTGCCTTTGGTCTACAGTCCCAGCAGTTGGGAGGTGGAGGGCGGAGGAACAAAAGTTCGAGGTCACTCTTGTCTATACAGCAAGTTCAAATCTCAAAACCCCAACAAACAAGTGGGTGTCCAGTTCTTAGTGTGCCCTTGAGGGCTTAGAGTGAACTATAAGGAGCTTAAAGTCACCCACAAACAAGAGTAACACAGAAATATTTCTTTTGCCCTAAAATTGGTAGGATTTGGAGGTAGAAGGCAGAGATTTCTAAGAGTTGAAATTGCAAAATCATAAAGAGAAAGATAAATCGGACTTAGAAACATGAGAACCCACTGATTTCTGTGGGCACCATAGGAACAACCGAGGAGGGAACTCCAGCCTAGGATGGCAAAGGGCTTAGGATGGCAACAGATTTTACACAACAAGGAGTCATTACAAAATGGACAAGCGTATTAGTGACAAGCCACTAGGGAAATTACTAGTGTAATAACTTATTGCTATGAAAATTAATGTATTTTTCCTATCAAATTTTCTTATCAAATTCCTATCAAAGAAGAAAGTGCCCTTTGTTGTAAGTTAAACTCTTTTAAAAAATATTATTACACATTTTTGAATATAACATATTTTAGATATCATCTAATCTATACATTATCACAGAAGGGCACGGAATGATGGGTCAGAAATGTCTCTCTCTTTCTCTCTCTCTCTCTCTCTCTCTCTCTCTCTGTCTTTAGAGTGGGAGAGTACTGCTTCTGTGGTACTTGGCACAGGGGCCATCAGAGAGAAGCATCTTAAGAATCTATTTAGTAATAATATACAATGACCATCCAGATTCAGGTATCTAATCAGTGATGTAAGGCTCCGTGGGAGATTATCTACCTAGAACACATAAGGCAGGCCCTGGCTTTGATACATCCACAAACACATACACACAGAATACATTCACCACACGCATGCAGACCACACCCACCCCCCAGCCCCATACCCCCACACACCACAAAGATATACACACACATATACACCAACATATAGACACTACACACATATAAACCACACAGATACAGACCACACAGACACACATACACACACCACACACATACAGACCTCGCAAACATAAACACAGACTCCACAGACTCAGAGACACAGATACATATAGATCACACACACAGACACACACACAACCACACATGCGCATATACACACATACATACACACACACACACACCATACACATACAGATCACACAGACACACACACATGCACATGATCGCTCCTTTTCTGCTTATGTATCTTTATTTGGAAAGAAGGGCTTTCAGTTTAAGAAACAGTCACGCTCTGCTCTTGAACATAATTTTCAAATTTGGCAGATTTTGGTGTTTTTGACAACTTTTGCCACTGTCTAATTTGGAGACATTTTCATCACCCACCAAAGCCATGTTAAACTCCTTCATCCCTGACTCGGCCTGCCCCACCCCCAGTCACTAGTCTTCTATGGCTCTGCCTGTTCTTTTGGTTTCATA
>CABHPQ010164658.1:0-41595 GCA_902168405.1 Peromyscus aztecus | reverse complement strand
GAATAATTTTTTACTCATTAAAAGTCCCTGCTAATAAGTGCCCCAGTTTCATTTCTGTTGCTAAGATAAAAATACGCTAACTAAAAGCAACTTAGCAGGAAAAGTGTTTATTTTAACTCACAACTCCAGGTTACAGCCATTATTGTATGGAAGACAAGGTGGCAGGAAATGGAAGTAGATAATCATATCACATCCATGGTCAAGAGGAGCAGAAAGAAATGAATGCATGATAGTCTACTCACTTGATTGCTCTTTCAAACAGCTGAAAACCTCAGTCTAGGGAATGGTGGCAGCTACAAAGGGTTGGGTCTTCCCACATCAATTCAAGGTAATGTCCCATGGTCATGCCCACAGCCCAACTTAATCTAGACAATCCTTCAGTCAGTCAGTCAGTCAGTACTCTCCTCCAGGTGATTATTGGTTGTGCCAAGTTAACAACTAAATCTAACAATCAACGTAAGTAAATGCCCAAATTTCCCATTCTTCTTTAGGCTTTGTTTCTCCAATTGCCCATAAGCTCTGACATCCCCAGTGTCACAGGCTGAAAAAGAGTGAGAGGGAGGTATTGAGTTTATTTGGATGATATAGACACAACAAGTTTCATCATTGAACACCCAGTTATTTGAAAAGAAGATATATGCAGAAAATATAGCCTCTGGGAGTATGACACATATTCAATCTGAGAGCAAAAAAAAAAAAAACAAGAAACAAAGCATGTTAAAAGAGAAATTGAAGGAGATGACATGGGATAGGAAGGCTTGAGAATAGGAATAGAGGCAGCCTGGGGTCTTATAGGCTAGTGGCTAACCTTGTTTCTATTGTTGCTGTTGTTGGTTGGTTTGTTTCGCTTTTGGTTTTTTGTTTTTGAGTAATAAAATTTACTGACTCTTAGTCACAGTCACAGAAACTGAGGAAGCACATGACATCATGTTCATATTCCATAACTGGCAAAAATTAGTAAAATGAAGAGCTTTCAGTTCGCCTGGTAAAATAGTTGCTACTCAGAACAGGTGTAGGCATTCATAGCCCTGTGCAAACAAAGTCCACTACCACCATCGAAAGATGCACAAGGAGCAAAGGACTTAAATATTTATATAATGTTTCCCACTTTAAAATTTGTAGATATGAAACAGGAGAGATAGATTAGCAGTTAAGAGCACTTGCTGTTGATTACTACCTGTACATTATTCGTTTTGTCCCAAATGCCATAAAATAATATTTGGTTTCTGTAAGAGCAAGCTTGACTGCACTCCTTTGTTTCCTCTTCAATATAAGCCATCCCGGGAGAAAGACAACTCTTCTAAGAACTTGCTTTATAACGACAGCTTCAGACTTCCATGGCCTCGGCCACTGCATAGTTGGCATGAGGTTTTCAATGTGTTCGAGCAGGCCCATTTGCTCAGTTTCTTGTGCCACATTCTGCAGTCTTAAGTAGTCTTCAAATCATACACTGACTTCCATGTGTCAGTCATTCACTCCAATTCTCTAATGAAATCATGCAAGGATGAGATGTGAGTCAGCAGCTCTTCGAAGTGCCTTAAATGGCAGTGTGATAATACTGTTTCAAAAATATTTCAAACCCTGCATTGTTTGAATTTCAGTTAACATATCACAATGGTTTTTGAAAATAACTATTTGGCTTAATATTTTAAACCCACAAATTCCTAAACACCTAGAGAGTTGATAACTTAAAGTTATCAAGAAATGGTTGTCAAGTCTTGAAAAGACAGTAAGTTGGATTTCTGGCTGGCTGTAGGATGTGTCATGAGCATGGAAATCATTGCTCTAGCCTATTGTAGAGCAAGAAAACAAATAGCCTGAAAGAAACAGATTGTCCTAAGTCCAACAGAGAATTGATGTCACAGGGAATCTGCCACCCTAAAAAATGAGAGACAAGCAATTGCTGAGAATGAAAGCTTTGAAAGGCCTCAGGAGCATGGCCTGCCACTGAGGACAGTGACTATTGGAACACAAACTCTGATTGATGAGTTGCTGGAGGCTTAATGTGCATATGCTTAGATTAAATAGCCCTGCCCCTCTCCAGGCTTTTCCAACCTTCCTTCCAGGAGTAAATTCTCAGCACTGAGATGCTGTGGGACGTTCTGTATGGCAAATGTGTTGCTAATAAAACACTGATTGGCCAGTGGCTAGGCAGGAAGTATAGGCGGGACTAACAGAGAGAATTAAAAGAACAGGAAGGCAGAGGGAGTCTCAGCCAGCGCCACCAGGACAAGCAGCATGTAAAGATGCCGGTAAGCCACGAGCCATGTGGCAAGGTATAGATTTATAGAAATGGATTAATTTAAGATATAAGGAGAGTTAGCAAGAAGCCTGCCACGGCCATACATTTTGTAAGCAATATAAGTCTCTGTGTTTACTTGGTTGGGTCTGAGCGGCTGTGGGACTGGCAGGTGAAAGAGATTTGACCTAACTGTGGGCCAGGCTGGAAAACACTGAGAGGAAAAGCCCTGGTGTTTCCTCAACAGGAGAGAGGAAAGCAGCCATTTTGAAATACACTTGAAAGGACTAAGTTCCCCTCAACAAAACCAATCCTTACACTAAAAGTTCAAAGCAAAACTTAGCTGAAGTGTGTCTTCCATCATTTTATTCTGTTTATTTGGAGGAAAGACTAATAAAAAAATGGAAGGGCTTCTTAACAAATAATGCTGGAATAATTGAATTTCTCATGCAAAAAAAAATGTAGAATGAACGAGAAGAAAAGGAGGTAGGGAAGGGGAGGGTGGATCATGCCAAGAAGTTGGGAGCATGGTGAATATGATCCAAAAACACTGTATAAAATCCTCAAAATAATAGGGAATATTCACTACCATATGTCACATTTGTGTCCATGTCTACAGAGGTCAAAAGATCCTCCTGGAGCTCAAGGTGGAGGTTTTTATGAACCATCAGACATGGATCCTCTGGAAGATCAATGTGTGCTCTTAGATGCTGAACATTGTCCACCTGCCTCTTTTCGTTTTTTTCTATGTGTGGATGTGTATGTGTACACATGTACATGCTCATAATTGTGTGTGCTTAGAATTAGGAAACCTAGAATTTGGGGTGCCCTGTTAACCAATGAGTTTCTTCACACAGTCCCAAGCTTGTGTTTTTGTGTGTGCTGAATCAGGAAGCATCCTCTTTATGCTTTCCTTGCATGTGTGCATATCATCATGGAAGCCCATGACTCTTGTGTGTGTTTGTGTGCTGGGTGAGATTATGCGCAGGGACACTGGAAGTGCAAAGTAGAATCTACACTAATATGCAAATGTGAGATGAATAAATTATTGTAACTTGGCTAAGTACTTCCTGGAAGGTAAATGTACACTTTTGATTTGCTTCCATATCAAATAGTAACAACGAAACATAAAAATAAATAGAAATAAATATGATACAGGTGCTGGATGGCTAAACTTTTCTTGAAGATAATTTGATAGAAGGAACTATCATTTATTAAATGTAAACTGTCATGCTTCTATTCCGGGGTAAGTATACATTGCATTTTAACATTGTGTGTGTGTGTGTGTGTGTGTGTGTGTGTGTGTGTGTGTGTATAAAGGATAACATGAAAATTCGTTTTAATTAGCGTATGTCTTCCGTAGTATAAAATCCAAAGCCACATGTGTGCTGATGCCCAGAAAGGCACAAAATAAAGTGTGGTATCACTTGCATTTTCCAAGTAAATAGTTGAAACTCTGTGAATGTGAACTGGAAACGTGCAACTCTGTAATAGTTTTGCACATGTTTAAACACGTTATGGGTCTGCTAACTATCCACTAAAGGCATGTGTGTTAAGAGTCCTTGTTACCATTCACTTATCCTTTACGTATATGGTGGAACCTTTCAGAGATGGAGTCTAGTGGAATAGATTTTGGTTATTAAGGAGGTGCCCCAATGTGGACAGAGATCCAAGTTCCTTCCTCTTTTTGCTTTCTGGCTGTGTTGAAGAGAGCAGTGTCCTGTGTCTCTTGCACTGGCCATGGTACACTGCTTCCCTACAGATAGAGAACAGGACGATTGAGCATGAGCTGAAAACTAAAACTCTCTGAGCCCTTTCTCTTATAAAGTTAATTCATCTCTAGTGTTTGTTTGTTACAGCAACATAAAACTGTTGGAAAGATGTTTGCTTTATGTTTTTATTGTTGGTGGTGGTGGTGGTGGTGGTGGTGTGTGTGTGTGTGTGTGTGTGTGTGTGTGTGTGTGTGTGTGTTTCACTGAAGAATATTTTCACAGAAACAAAATAAAGAATTATGTTCTTATTAGTAAAAGATATATTTAAAATGGCAGTAAAGAAATTTTGTGGAATATTTGCAGAAAGAAGCAGGCAATGAAAATAATGACTTGGAACATGCTGAAGTTTACTAGCTTCATGAAGAGATAAATATGTATAGGTAATGTCATGAATGTAATTGAAAAGTATTCAGTGCTGCACCTACAGTGAGAGGGAACAAATTTAATCTGTAAACACTAAGACAGTTTGGACAAGGTTGCCTGTTGAATCCTATAGAAAAAAAGTGAGGCTGACATCTCCCCCTTAATTTTTTTTCTAAATAACAATGAAACAATAATGCAAACTTTATTCCTAACTCATGCTGTATTAAGCCTGAAGGAGTAGTGTACTATCAGTTTTCCTCATGTATAAGAAATTAGATTTCTTTTGAATTTCAATCTTTTTTCTCTTTGTGTTTTAACTTCCATTGTGTTTGTTCTTTGACATTTTCATGCATGTGTAACATACATTCTGATATTATAACTGTTTCACTGTAATCTCCCTCTCATTTCTATCAATGTCCTCTTCTCCTGACAGCTCCCCTTTCCACGTTAAAACAAACAAACAAAAGGACCCACATGCCCTGGCAGTGGTGGCACATGCCTTTAATCCTGGCACTCAGGAGGCAGAGATAGGTGGATCTCTGTGAATTCAAGACCAGCCTGGTTTACAGAGCGAGAGATACAGGACAGAAACTACCTGAAGAAACCCTGTCTTGGAAAAAAAAACCCCACATGGTCACCTGTCCTCTATGTTTTGAGAGATTGTAGTGTTCTGTAACATAACTGGAGCAACAATCCAAACAAGAGGCCATGAATTTGAGAGAGATCATGGGGTATTGTATGCAGGCGAGACTAGCGGGGAGAAAGACAAAGGGGCAATGATGCAATTACGTTGTCATTTCAAAAATAAAGCTTTTATAAAAACCCACTACCACAAAAAGAAAGGATATTTTGGTTCTTATGCATAAAGCAGTGATTTTTCTTTTTTGCAAATTTTCTTGCTTTGTTATTCTAAGTTAGTGTTCTTTGCTAATTAAAACATGCATGGTTGCAGATAAGTTGAGTTCTCTATGAAAAGCCTCATGCTAACTGGTGAAGAAGAAAGCAGAAGGCTATGGGAGATTTTGAGAGATAGTTTGTCTCCAATCCCACTGAAAACCCAATTAAACTTGTTTCTGTGCCTTTATTTCTTCTGGGTGTTTGCATTTATTTTATGCTGCTTCATCTCAGACAGTCCCAGGTCCCTTTGGTTCACCGTTTTCTGGAATGCTCATTTGGCCTTGACCCTCGCAAGTCTTTGCAATTTGAAGAACGAAAGGGGTCTTTCATAATTAATCACTCAGCTGCACATATGGGGAGTTAACGACTTCCACTTTCAATACAACAGAGGCACTGATAAATTACTTTGAACAGAACAAAGGTATTAATATCCAAATTCTCTTTGAACATCCATTTGTGCCCAAGTGACTTTAATTCAGGAACTGTGTTAAAATATAAAATATAAATGTATTACTACAAAAATACTTCAGCCGCAGGTAGTTTATATGTAACCAGTTAAAGGTATAATAACTAGTTATTCCTGTATCTTCTTTGTTTTAGTATATGTGCATGTGAGTCCTCATATGTTCTAACCAGAACAGTGGCAAAACAGTAATTATGCTAGAAAATGTTTGGCTCTGGTCAAATGTTGATGTTAAAATAAAGAGAACCATGTAGAAATCATAGAAGGTACAGTTTGGAAGGACATTTGGAGGACACGTAATTCACCTACCTCGTCTAAACATTAATGCTTTCTCAATAACATAGGAATAGTAGCTGTGGGGTTTCTGACTGAATACCACCAGAGAAAGAAAATTTTTGTAAGAAAAATGTAACCATGACTGAATTTTATTTCTTCCATTGACTCAATGAATGCTTTTGTATGCCAAACAAGCTTTAAGATTATTATATTTTTAAAAAATTAAAAATCATTTAAAAAATCAAATCTTGGATTACAACCTGGACTTACAAAATCTTGAAAAAAATACAGTCACCAAGGCAAAATCAGAGCAATGATACTACTTAGCATATCAGTGTAGATGATGAAATCTCACAAGGACCCAGACCTAGAAAAGAGGTACAAGCAATTAATGGCCCCTGAGAGAGGAGGTATAAATCTTGCCTAGGGATGTGACCCCTGAAAGGTTATCCAAAACTGAATGGACTCAGTAGATTCTAAATAGTTTCTAAGTAGGGTCTAAACCATTATACACATATGGATGTGTGAATGTGTACATATGTATCAATAATAATTAAAGAAGATGAGGTTATTAATTTGAGAGAGTGGGGTACAGAAGGAGCTAGAGGGTAGGAGGTTAAATGATGTAAGTACAGTATTCATGCACAAAATTAACAAAGGGTTAAAATTATAATCAGGCTATATTGCATGAGAAAAAATCTATTACCAATAAAAGGAAAAATTAATTTTATAATATGTATTGACAAGCTGTAGTTTCACGTATGGATATAGAAGAGTTCCACCCTCAGTGAATAGTAGAGTTGTTAAACAAATTATGGTATAGCTATTAAATGCAATATTACTTTAAAAATAAAAGAGAAAATTAGCCCCAATTAAATACAACAGAGTGATGGGTTTCAAAACCATTACCAATAAAAGAAACTACTGTCTAATAAGCCTAGACCTAACTTTAAAAAGGGACATTTATATTACTCTCTACAAAATTCTTGATATGAGGGATCCTATCTATATGACTAGTAGTTACATGGGGAGCTGAATTTGGATTCCTAGAATCCATGTAACAAACCTGGGTGCAGTGGCACATACCTGCAACCCCAATATTGGGAATAAATACAGGAGGATCCTTGGTAATCACTGGCCAGCCAGAGTAGCCAAAACGTTGAACTTTAGAATCAATGAGAAATACTATCCCAATAAATAAGGTGAAGAAATAATTATGAAAAGATGTACTAATGTCAGCCTCTGACCTCCAGATGCCCTTCCATAGGCTAGTGTTCCTGCACAGATGGACAGACAAACAGACAGACAGATGGATGGATGCATACAGAGAGAGACAGACAGACAGAGACAGACAGAGAGAGAGAGTTTTCTGACAGTCTCTGATATGTTTATAAACATCTATTATGAACTGGAAAGTGAATACAGAAGACATCTCAAATTTCATTTAATTTTTAATGAATTAAATTCTATGGTTAAGTGGCCATGTCTACTACTGGCTACTATCAGATAGCATCCTTCTGTATCTTATTTGGGATGGTTTCTACTGATATCAACAGTCATGAATCTTAAATTCTAGTTGTTTTTCAAATTGAGATGTTTTTAAAAGCAAAGAAATGGCAGAGTTTTTTACAAAAGCAAAACTCCAAATACATAATGACTTTGTTTTTAGGTTTTGCTTAGGAAAATAAGGAGAATAGAGCTCTATTTATCTATCTATTCTCAGATTTCAAATAAAGCCCAACAGATTAAAAGATTAAAGAAGTGCCTGGAGACTCAACTCAGTCTCTGTCTGTCCCAGCTTAACCTAAATGTTTAATTTATAAGCTGCTTCCAATACCACACTGTCTATTTCGACCACTGAATGGCATTTGTGATTAATTGCATTGCCATAATTAAACAGCGGATGACTTAGAGTAGTCACCTACAGCCACATGAGTTCCATGAACTCATCTCAATTCACTCCATTTTCTCTACATCCCCTCAGAGAATCTCAATATGCCTGGTTTCAGGATTTGTAAGGTTTTGAGACTTTGCCCTACTCACAAGCTAGCAATGGAAGCTGCATAGTGCCATTGATGCTGCCAGATCTAATGCTCACATCTCACAGGCAAGAGCTTTACTACTCCGAACAAAGCAGAACAAAGCTTCTTGTTCACGTGGGCTCTTTGCTTCCCTGATCCTCTGGTTGATGCTATTTGTGAACCAGCAGAAACTGAACACAGGCTGAGTTTGAATCTCAGCTGTGGGTAGGTACCCTTTCGGGAACTCAATCCTTTGCGATGCTTGAAAAAAGCCTACTGAAAAGATTCATCGTGTGGAAACAATCACACTTCTTTCCCAAAGCTCTTTGTTAGACAACATTTTTTGAGAAAAAAAATGCTCTAGAACATTTCTACTTGTGACCTTGAAATACAGTATGAAACAGTCATCATTAGAAATTCTTTAATAAGACTGTTCCTTGGCTAGGTTCTTGGGACATGAATATGAAGTGTTCCATATACTAATATAGCCTTCTCTCACATTTGAGGGTTAACTCATTCTGCCTGGCACACTGCTTCCTGCTTCCCTTCTGGTATGAAATTTTGATGTGGTCTAAGCTAAGGGCCACCTGACCAGTCCCAATAAAACTTCTGGGCAATTCATATCTGTTGAGCCTGTCTGGCCGTAGCCAGAGTCACACTTAGTACTGCATACTAAGTCTCTGGATTAGATAAGTGGGTCATTGTGACCCCATGGAGAGCTGCTTGCTGGAGGTTTGAGTGTGATTTCCTCAGAACTTTGCCCCCAAGTGCTTCAGTCCTTTGCTTTCATGGTTTTCTGTTCCCTCACTCTAGTAGATTCCATCTACCAATGCATCTCTCTTTGTAGTACTGGGATCCCTCTGCCTTCCTGCTTTGCACAGGATGGCCTTTGCCATCCGAACAAAGTGAGAAATGCAGAGACCTGAGAAATGCACAGATTTTTCTATTTCGATTACTTGAACTAGTTTTTCATGATGATCTTGGTATCAACGCTTACCTTGACATCTTGGACATCTTACCTTTGTGGCATAAAGAAGACAAATGGATATTTTATTAACCGTTCTTCCACTAATCCATTATGAGGGAGCCACAGGACTGGTAAAATTTAGCCAAAACATGATATGGCAAAAGTTTAATATATACAGATTTCCTCATGCTTTCCAGCTCTTCTAGTAGTCAGTCTTGAAAGAAACCTCCACTGTACCACTGTCATCAACTCATGCATTGTCACTTCCAAAGTCCATAAGAATTGAGACCCTGTATTTGGTCGTGGTTAAAGTACATTTTCCTCATAGAGGCAAATGCAACTCTACCACCCAAGGAGTTAGCTGTACCTTTGACAAACTAGAATAAACACATTCATATATTCTAGGAACATCCATTTTAACCAGAGAGTTGGACTCAGCAAACATGGACTGCATTTCATTTATGAGTTAGACATGTTGTAGGTGGTAGGGACACCTCATGTTTTCAAAGGTTAATAAAAAAATAATGCCGTGCATTCAGACAACAACTTGATTTGATAAGATGGCATTTTGACAGGACCTTATGTGAGATGCGCTCTTGATCCTGACAGTGAGAGTAATGTTTGCAAAAATCGTTTCGATCCTCCAGGTTTCACCAGGCACTTTTATAAAACTAAGGAATTGGGGATCAAAATTTTCTTAAGTCCTTACTTGACATGTATTCCACACCCATGTTTCTTAGTTAAGTTCCTGAGCTGTGATGAACACCATGACCACAAAACAACTTGGGAAGGAAAGTGTTTATTTTATCTTAAAGCTCATCACTGAGTGAAATCAGGGCAGGAACTCCAGGCAGGAACCCGGAATCAGGAGCTAAAACAGAGGCCGTGGAGGAGTGCTGCTTACTGGCTTGTTCTCCATGTCTTGCTTAGCTTGTTTTCTCAAACCATCCAAGGCCACCTGCTCAGGTGTAGCACTGCCCAACTTAAGGCTGGCATTCCAACATCAATCAGTCATCAAGAACTAGGAGACAGAGGGGTCAAACACATCAAAGAAACAAAGCACACAGAATCAATTAACCAGCGCTCATGGGTGCTCACAGAGACAGAAGCAACAATCGGGAAGCCTGTATGGGTCTGACCGACATCCTCTACATGTATTATAGTTGTAGCTTAGTGTTCTTGTGGGACTCCTAACACTGGGAGCAGGAACCATCTCTGACTCTTTCGCCTGCTTCTGGGACCCTTTACCTGATACTGTGTTGCCTCATCCAGCCCTGATATTAGAGTATGTGCCTAGTCTTATTGTAGCATGTTATGCCATGTTTGGTTGAGGTCCCTGGAAAGCCTGTTTTTTCTTGAAGGGGAATGGAGGAGGAGTGGATCTGGGGTAGTGGGAAGGTGGAGCAGAGGAACTGGGAGGAGAGGAGGGAGCAGAAGCTGCAATCCAGATGTAATACATGAGAGAAGAATAAATAAATAATTTTAAAAAAGAAAATACCACATAGATTTGCCTCCAGGCCCATCATAGGAAGATACTTTCTCAAATAAGATTCCTTCTCCCCATATATGTTAAGGTTTGTATCAAGGTGACAAGGACCAACAAGCATATCGTGGTCTTTGTTCACTCATCCCTTCATCTAATAATCATTATACTAAGAATACTTACAGATACTAACTCTTCAGTATTTGTTAAATGTCAGGTTCTTGCGAGAATTCAACATTAGTAACAGCAACAATAGCAACCAACAAACATTGTATAATATTCCATTGATTTCTCATTTTAAGTTTATAAAGTAATTTATTTACTTAACATTGAAGTTTGAGATCCTAAGTTACACGAACCATAATCAAATATGGGCTAAACATATCTGACACAAAATCATATCTTTTCTCCCTGGTATTTTCTATTAAATTGCATAGAAGTAATCCTATAGGATGGAATTTTGTCTTGCTTCCTGCCTCAGGCCAAACACAGTGTGACTCTCAGGTACATTCTCAGTAGAACACCACAGGGAACACTGTTTCTTCTGGCTGCAGGGCTTGGTAGACTTCTGAAACTTACTTTATAATAACTCATACTCATTTACTTTTTCCATTAATTCGTGCACTTTGACTTTGTTCTTAGGATTTTAGTTCACTAGGTGAGATGCACAGGAAGAGTGGTTTCTATATTTTATTAAGTCTCTGTGGGGTCCAAATGAGTTTCAAGGCAATAACTCAGACTCACTGGCTGCCTTGATTGGGACTCCATGGAAAGTTAGAGACTGCAGAGTTGAAAGATGGAAATTTGTTTTGTCTCAGTTTGGGAAAATAGAAGTCGACAAGAAAGGGCCTATCCATGGATATTTCTTATTACATCCTGGGAAAATAGAAGTTGACAAGAAAGGGCCCATCCATGAATATTTCTTATTACATCCTTATCCTAGGCTTGGGTTAATTCTCTCTGTCTTTGCATTTTCTTACTTAGTACATGTGTGTCTGAGATTCTTCTTATAAACACAGGAGGCTTATTATATTAAGTCCCACCCCAAATACTTCATTTTACCTCTTATTAAAAATCCCTTTTTATTAAAAATAGATTTTTCATACAATATATTCTGATTATTGTTTCCTTCCCCCAGCTCCTCCAAGATCATCCCCATTTCCCCACCCACCCAGATCAACCTTTCTCTCTCTCATTAGAAAACAAACAGAAATCTGAAAAATTAACAAGACAAAATAAAATCAAACCATAATAGGAAAAAATAAACATACAAGCAAATAGGGAAAAAAAAAGTCTGGTCTACAGAATGAGATATAGGACAGGCACCAGAAACTACATGAAGAAACCCTGTCTCGAAAAAAACCAAACAAAAACCCACATGATCACCTATCCTCTATGTTTTGAGAGGTTGAGTGTTCTGTAACATAACCTGAGCAACAATCCAAACAAGAGGCCATGAATTTGAGAGAGATCATGGGGTATTGTATGCAGGCAAGACTAGTGGGGAGAAAGACATCTAAAAAATTAACAAGACAAAATAAAATCAAACCATAATAGGAAAAAATAAACATACAAGCAAATAGGGAAAAAAGAGCCAAAGAAAAAACACAAGAAACATATATACAGACTCTGAAACACACACATTTACAGAAAACCCATAAAAACAAAATCAGAAACTATAATATATGAGCTTTAGTTCTATAAGAAAAAAATGCAAACCAGGACAAAGCACCGTGAGATGAAAATCCTCTGAAAATAGCATTGAATTTGGTTTTGTGTTGATCATGTATTGCTTACCATGGGGTCAGTTCTTAAATGTGGTTTGTATACCCAGTGAGACTCTGCTGGACAAACTAATTTTTCATATATGAGCAGTTTTCAACTGGAGATAGATTCTGGTTTAGGGATAGAGGCCTGTATCTACCTCCCCACCTCCATGCTACCACCCATGCTAGACCTGTGCAGGTCCTGTGCATGCTGCCAGTCTCAGTGAGTTCACATGTGTGTCATTCCTGTTGTGTCTAGAAGGCCTTGTTTCCTGGGTGTCTTTCATCCCCCTTGGCCCTTGCAGTCTTTCTGTCTGTCTGTCTTCCTCAGAGTCCCGAGTCCTGAGGAGAGAAATGTGGTGGAGACATACGTTTAGGAACTGGATGTTCCAAGATTGTTCACTGCGGATTATCCAATTGCGGTCTTGTATTTGTTCCTATCTGCTGCAGGAGGAAGCTTCTCCGATGATGGCTGATCAAGATACTGATCAATGAGTGTAGCAGAATGTCATTATGAGTCATTTCATTGCTACATTCCTTTAGCAGAACAGTCTGTACTTGGTTTTCCCCTAGGTCTTGTGGAATATTATTTTAAGTAGGCAAAGATGTGTTACACTTGTTTCTGCTGTGAAATATTACTTTAACTGTGTAAAGATAGGTTACACTTGTTAATGCTGCTTTTGTTTAATGACATAAGCATGTGTGTTTAATTACGTAAAGATGTGTTGTATTTGTTTCCCCTTGCCTGCCTAAGGTACCTGATTGGTCTAATAAAGAATTGAATGGCCAATAGTGAGGCAGAGAAAGGATAGGCAGGGCTGGTGGGCAGAGAGAATAAATAGGATGACAAATCTAGGCTAGAGAAAGAAGAACAAGGAAGAAGAAGAGAGGAGAGAATGAGGGAGAAAGAGGGAGACACAAAGGGGGCAAGAAGCCAGGCAGCGGTCAGCCAGCTACATATGAGAAACAGTGAAAGTAAGATATATAGAAATAAATAAAAAATAGAAACAGCCCTGAAGCAAAAGTTAAATTTAAAGAAAAAAGCAGGTTAATTTAAGATAAAAGAGCTAGCCAGAAACGATCCTAAGCTAGACCGAGCATTTATAACTAATAAGTCTCTGTGTCATGATTTGGGAGCTGGTTGGTGCTCTCCCCGCCCCCCAAAAAAAGCCTGGTGCACCTAGGTCCATGGCTTATCTAGTCTCAGGTTCTTGGCCCTGTGAGCAGTGTCAGATGTGGGTTCCATCTCATGGAGTGGGCCTTGATTCTAATTAGATAGTGGTTGATGATTCCCATAGTAACCACCAGTTAGCGTGGTTACTGTGCCAGTATTGTACAAATGTATCTTGCAGACAAATCACCATTGTAATTTGCTGGGTTTGTAGCTGGGTTGGTCTTTACTTTTCTCCCATAGAGTGTGCAGAGTGCTTTCAAGTACCATAAACACAAGTCTGTAGGTGTGAAGGCTCTAGGTAGGCATAAGCTCAACCTCTGCATGTTCAATGAGTTATGTAGGTGTCATCTTCAGCGATAGGGATTTACCATCAGTTTGTAGAGAGCAATCAATAGCCTTGGCAGTAGCCTGGGTTGACTGGATATTTCCACGGAACCCTTTGGGCCAGCAAATTAGTTAGCTGTAACATGTTCCAAGTACCGAAGGTGTCTTTTGGTCTAGTTGGGACTTTCCCTCCCTGGTTATTTGGTGATTCCAACTTAGATTTCTTTTATGCAAATATATATACAAAGAAGCTTCTACTGCATTAGGTTTCTCTACAAAACCTTAAATGACTTTTCTTTTTATTAGTTGGCTCTCCCCATATTCCCTTACCCTATTTTATCCTCACATTGAAGGATTTTCATCCTGGTCCATATTTATCCAAGTATAGCAGTCACATTATAAATTCTAGTTATTAGGATGTCAACAGATGGGAGAAAGAGAGGGGGGGGATTGTGTGATTGTAGATATATATGTATCTCTTTGTATGCAGGTGTGCACACAAGTGCTCATGCCTATGGAGACAATATGCTGATGTTGAGTGTCTTCTACATTCACTCTCCACTTTATTATTTGAAAGAGACTCTCATTCTGAAGAAGGAGCTCAGGAATTCAATGAGGTTGGCTCACTTGTGAGCTCCAGGGATCTGCTTACCTCTGCCCATCCACCAACTGTTGGGCTTACAGATAAAACGTTCACACATGGAATTTTTCACATGGGTGCTATGACTGAGAACTTAGACCCCCTGTGCTTGTACAGCAATCACTTTCCCCAATGATTCATCTCTTCAGTCCTTCAGCCTAAGAATTTTGGATGGATAGAAGTCATCCTACAACAGTGGTTTAAAACTCAAGCTCAGTAACCAGTCTTCTATTACATAAATCCCAGACTTGTCACCAAAGAGACACGGACTTTGCAAGCTCACTATTTTTTTCTCATCAATAAGATTAAAGCTCAGTATTAATTTTTTCTCCTAAAATAAAAGCCTTAGAATGGTTACTGTTCACTGATAGTCAATGCCTGGTACTCATTATTATATTTCAGTTTCTGTGGTGTGGAGCCCTCTTTTTAGCACCGTGTGCTTCTCTTTTGTTCTGTGGTATCCATCTTCGATGGATAGCCTCTTTAAACTCTTTACTCATGTATTTCCATCCTGATCAATGATTCCAGTTTCCTTTTGGCATTGAGATTTATGAGTATCAACCTAATCCTGGAGAAACTGTAGCCACAGTTAGATGCTGTTTAATTCAATGCGCTTTCCCATTGCAACATTATTGTTGCCATCAGCTGGTGATTGATGAGTGGCTCTTAGTTGTACCTATCCCCACACTAAAGTCATTGTCAACTTATTTCACAAGGATCAGCGTCACTATCTGCTTTGTATCTCTCACGGCAAGCACTTCTTGAAGAGAGAGGTAGAGCACATCCTCAGATGTAGAGCTAGAACATAAAGGGATCTTCTGAAGTCTGGTAGGGTAAAATTTCTGAAAAAGTGTGTCACCAAGAGATCAAAAGACACTCTCTCTTTTTCTCATCTATCCTTTGAGAGCAGAAAGGAGACTGAGGTGGGCAGCGTTCTGTCCTGCAGGGTTATGTTCTCCTTGTACAGCTGTCTCATTCCACCCTCTTCTGACTTCTACAGGCACCTGCAGACCATGCACATACAAACAAGGAATTAATAAATCTTTTTGGAAAGGCTTATGTTTTGATAAAGATGAAAATTTAGCTAATAAAAGAAAGGGAAAAAGATACTCTCCTTGCTCTTGGGTAATGTTTGGGTAATGTGTCAATGGGACCTGAAAATAGGTAATTTTTAGTATCCTAGTTTTCCCTCAATTAGTACTTGTCCATATGATGAAATGTAAGTTCCATGAGAAGATTTTCCAAATAAATAGAAATAAGTTACTTACAGAGAATTTGTTCGGCATGCAAGGTTGTTAAGAAGTCACATGGAGATATGGGACATTTGGGGTAATAAAAATTAATTAGAGAATATAAAACTAATAGCAAAAGGGGAAAATGTAATACATTGAAAAAAATTGAAGTAAGACTTTAGAAGTGTAGGATTTGTTTCAGTACTTCTTGAGGATAATTTATTTGTATATGTCATTTTTTTCAACTTTACTTGAAACCAAATAGTTCTTTTTGTGTGTTCATACTTTTAAATATTTACAACTACAGTAGAGAGAAAACTGAGTGTTTCTTTTTCATAGATATTAAAAGCAAGGACATTGAAAGATATAAATGACTCCATCAGAGTCATAGAATATGTCTAAGCAAAATAAAGGAACCCCAAACTTAAAGTCAGACTGTAGGTCCTCCATCAAGCACACAACTTGGACCACTGGTAGCACCAACATGTAGCTACTTCTCCCACACATCCAACAGGCAGCTGTGCAGAGCTGGGTGCCCTTTGAGCCCAGTCAGTTCCTCCAAGACTTACTTAGAGCAGTAGTTCTCAACCTTTGGCTCACAACCCTTTCATAGGGTTCACCTAAAACTGTCCTCCATATCAGATATTACATTAAGAATAATACCAAAGCAAAATTACAGTTACAAAGTAGCAAAGAAAAAAATTATAGTTGGAGGTCGCTACAACATGAAGAACTGTATTAAAGGGTCTCGACATTAGGAAGGTTGAGAACCACTGGCTTAGATCACATGACTAGATGGCTAAGACTGCTTCTCATCTGGATATCAGCTGCTGGTCCCAAGCCTTAGCTTGACTTTTGTTTATTTTGTTTTTATAAGTACTAAACTTTTAATGTATACATTTTATTAAAACTTTAAATACACAGATGCATACTTTAAAGGGAAAAACATTGCCCCATTTTTTTTAAATAGCTAAGAAGAAATGTTATAAAACAAGTCTTTGGTAACAGAGTTAAATTTGTGGTCACAAGTATTAAATGGAGAAACTGTCTCTGAGTAACTATGATGCATATAAGTTACATATTTTCTGACCTATATTTGCAAATGTTTAATTTCTATGTTGGTTGAGGGTAATGTAGGATCAAAGTGTTGGTGTAACATGCCACTTTGATGAATCAAAGAGACAGATATGGTCTAATAGGAGATCTTTATTTACAACCAGTACTTAAGACAAGATGCATCTCAACCAAAGGCTACATTGAAGTGATACCTCTTGTTATTTTGGGTCTGTATTATGAGTTGCTTGAGGATATTGTTTTGATTTTGGCCAGAATGACCCTTAGAAAATTGTACTGTTCACTGAAGGCTACAGTTAATTATTCTATTCTATGTTCTACCAAGGATTCTGAAATATTTTGAAATCTTATTCCTAGACATAAATTATCTTACAATTAAATATCCTTATATGGTATTATAATTTCAAATCAAGTACAGGTTTATTTTCCTTTACCTTAAAAAATTTGATGCCATGTATTTGATACTGAATTATATGCTGCCAGCCATTTAAAATACACACAGTAACTTGGAGTTAACATCTGATCATTTAGAACATTAAATAACCATATACATATATATCATTATACTCTCTACTGAATATTTGTCTTATATTTTTAAAAATTAGTACAGTGTAATGGGACAGCTGTTTTGAATCTGAGCCTTTGCTCTCTGATCATTCATGTCTTTGAACACACTGTGTTTGTTTTGTGTCCCTAACAATGCAGAATACTGCATGCCATCCTGGAATTTCAGAGCCTCATCTCTGGGAAAGATCTATCTATCATTCTTCCTTTTAGCCTAAGAAGAGCTTTTAGATAGCTGTTAATTGCCTCACACAAATTTTGATGAATTTCTCTTCATGCCTTAGTAAATCCTTCTCCTTGGTTACTTTGAAGATCATGTCTATTATGTTAGGATATTTGCATAAGAATATTTTTAAATTAAGAATTGGAAAAGAGACTAGTACTACAAACAGATTGATAATTGTGATTTAAAAAGTTGTCATTGTTTTAATAAATAGCACAGTGTTTATTATTAAGATAGCATTTTTAATTACACTGGCAATACTAGAACAGTCCCAATAGCAATTATGTGATACTGTGTGTCTTTCCCCTTTTTATTGGTAAAATAATTGTATAAAATCAAAAGTCTCTTGTGCTATCTAAATAGTTCCACACTGTAAAATTTCATTATTCAATTGTTTTAAAATCTATATTAAATATTCAAATCTCTCCCAATGCTCTACTGTGTAATCTTTAAAGTATTTTCAGTTTGAAATATTAATGAGTACATACTAATAATTATTAAATAAAGGAGTTAAAATTATATTTTAAGTAGAGTTGGGGCATAGGCAAGTCACAAACCATATGGAATTTAAATCTTGAGATGAGCATTTTAATTGAAACAAAAAATATTAAGCCTATTCTGAACATGTGATTATATAATCACTAAATGCTTTACTTCAAGAAATAGTCACCTTATGGTCTTCCTTCATCTCTTTGGTTTTATACACTTTGTTCCCTTTTCTTTATACTATGATCTAATTAAGAAAACTAAGTTTACCATTGTTTTACCAAGTCTGTGAAGTATTTAATTCTTTTACTTTTACTTTTACTTTTAACTTTTACTCAATATCTACTACATTCCGACATGCTAAAGATGCAAAAGTAAATAAAAATGAATTTATTCTAAAGAAAATTATATTGATCACTTGTAGCTACTGATTATATATAAAGTTGCAAACCTCTGTATCACGGACTTTGGACCAATAGCAGAGGTTCATGCATCCAGTTATGGTGATGCAGAAATGGAGTGATTAACTAGACTCTGAACAAAAAAATCATTGATTCAAGTAGCACTGAATAAAAGTAATATCTAATTGGCGTGCGTGCATGTGTGTGTGTGTGTGTGTGTGTGTGTGTGTGTGTGTGTGTGTGTGACACTGCACATGTGTTTATATCAGTGAACAACTTTGTGGAGTTGGTTCTCTTGTTCCAGGTCTTATGTGTATTCTGGGGATCAAACCCAAGTTGCCAGGCTTACAGGACAATTTCCTCTTCCTATTGAGCCACTTCACTGTTACAAGGAGCTTTGAGATTTAGCAAAAGTGTGCAGAAAAGTGAAAGAAAATTGACATATAAGAGGGAATGGGAGGTGGGTTGTTGGGGGGAAGCCTGGGAGGCAGGAGGAGGGAAGAGAGGGGGATCTGTGATTGGTATGTAAAATGAAAAAAAAGTCTTATCCATCAGAGAGAGAGAGAGAGAGAGAGAGAGAGAGAGAGAGAGAGAGGTGCAAGATGTCATGCTGAATGCTTCCATGGCTAGTTTCCTGACAACAGGTTACTAGTCTAAATTGTACCATTGTAAGATTGGAAGGGACATGCTACCAAAATATATAGTCCATATTTTATAAGAATTAGACCTTTTTGTAAAGACTGCTTTTGTTTTAATTACGTGTGTGTGTGTGTGTGTGTGTGTGTGTGTGTGTGTGTGTGTGTATGAGTACAGGTGCCTTTTGAGGACAAAAGAGGTTTTCAGCTTCCCTGGAGTTGAAATTACAAACATTTGTGATGTGCCTGACATGAATTCAAGGAATGAACCACGGGTTCTCTGGAAGAGTTGGAAGAGCTTATACACCTGAGCTCCTATGTGGATCAGTCTTGATGCTGTGATGTAGAAGAAGCATCCATATTGGGAAGTCTATTAGAAGTCATCACAATTCAAAAAGTCAAAGTGAAAGATGATTGAATAAGCATCTATTAGAAAGGTAAAAATGAAGCTTTAAAGAAAGTGTTTGGAGAGGCTGCATAAAACAAATTTTAAATGATAGGTGGAATGGGTAATTTGCAATGATTGGCAAATGTGGAGTCTGTGGAGTCCAGAGACCTGAAGGATGTCAAGCTGACAAACAGGATTTCTGTCTGACCACAGGTATCAAACCTTAATGTTTTTCCCTCTTCCATTTAAACATGATACAACTTGTTAAGCACACTGACTTATATGCAACCTTGAGATCATTTCTGTGACAAGTGGTCATCACTTCATGTTTTTAGAATACTGATTGTTTGACTATATGAGCTAAGAAACATATCTCAGAAAATTAGAAGTCTCTGTAATCAAATTTGCACATGATTAATTTTTCTTCTCTAAGTTGTTGTTAGATACCTAAACATAAGAATAATAATATCTGTGCATCAATTTTATAGTGAGTTACTTTATATTAGAATTTATATTATATTATAATTATACATGTTGATCATTTCTGGTCTACAGTGAACTTAACTTCTGAGTTTTATGAAGCTTGAACTAACAGTGTTAACATATTTGAGGTTCATTTCTAAAGAGAAAATCACTTTAAAATGAGACTACCTTTGACTATGATTACTGTTGGTATATAGGGGATAAAATACAGAAATGCTTAGCTTACTTTAGATGTAGAATGTAGAAATTATACTAAAATTACTAATTTTGCTGAAGCTAATTTGGATTCCTTGACATGAAAAACATCCCACAGGAGTTACTAAATACCTCTAGTACCCTTAGCACAAAGTAACAGTGTATCTCACTTTTGAATTATTGACAAATTCTGCTTTATATATTAATTACATTTGACAAAAATGTTATTTATGTCAATTATTTAATGTGCAAATCTTCACTTAATTTCTAAATTTTTATGCACTATATATGTATGCCTATACTTTTGGGTTTGTATGCAAATAACCAAGAAAGAAAGAAAGAGGTTTGCAATAATTCAGGAACCTGTGAGCCTTGGCAGTATTTGTAGTTTTAATAATAATATTTGAAATTTAAGCTGAGTACATGTTTACAAATGAAAGAATGCATGAAAGATTGACAGATGAATCCATGTTTCTGGTAGAAGTTCATTGCTCTTATCACAGCTATCATACTTTTGAGTAATATTAGCTTCTGGTAATTCATGAAGTATTTGATCCTTTGTTTTCAGACTCAAACACTTAGCCCTTTATAGAATACGTGCACAAAAGTGATGAAAAAAATCAACTTTAGAGGTGAAAACGCTGAAAGGTAGCTCTTTGAGTAGAAAAGATGAACCATTGTGGTGTTCATAGACAGTGTGAGGCTCCCTCAGTATAGGGCGAGAAAATATCAGAAAAATTATTGACCAATTGGGAATTGAAAGTAGAGAAATTTGCATGCATGGTAAAGTCATATATTTTAGAAACGATCTCATAGGGCTATGTAAACTTAACACTCAAAATAAAAGAAAGGAGTCTACTTGGAGGATGGATATACAGATGTTCTTGTAATGAAACATGTACAACTGTAGTTAAGGCACATTCATTTTAATGTCCTTGGGTATTCATTAGAGTGACAGATTAAGAGAGTATACAGATATTTTAGAAGGATGTCAAATGACTTCACCTTAAAATATACATATGCAATAAAATGTATCAATCCATTTTTTAATTCATCAACAGAGAACTACTTATCTGCCCTGTGAGTGAGTTTAAGATCTTTCACAATTGAAAAAATATTTAACTATATATTTGAGATACTCCCACATGTACACATAGGTTCATCAGATGTTTTGAGGTATAGAAGATGATTATCAGTATGATTGATTCAAATCAAAGTATTAAAAGGTAATGTTAACACTCAAAAATCTTATAGACTTTGTTACAACAGATGGTCATTCAAGTGGAAGTTGAAAAGCCAGGGCTGGAAAGATGGCTTAAGAGCTACTAATGTTCTTTTTAGAGAACTGGGGTTTGGTTTCCAGGTCCCAAGTCTGGTGGTGCAAACTGCCTGAACCTTCAGTTTCCAAGGGCTTCTACACCCTCTTGTAGCCTCTGGGAGAAAATATAGGCATGTGCACATACATTCATACACACACAGACACACACAGACACACACACACCCACACCACATAAATAATAGCAATGATAATAATAAATAATAATAATAAACATATTTTAAAATTGAAAAGAGAACCTTGCAATAGAAATAATAAATTTTCCTATTAATATATATTTCTCAAGTCCTGAACCCAACCAAGAACCAAGTATGCATGCTGTCAAACACATAAACAGTAGGCTTACAAAGTGATTTAGTGGTTAAAGACACTTGGCAAGCAGGACTGGAGACATGAGTTTGATCCCTAGAACTTACATGAAGATAGAAAAAGAGTATCAACACCACAAAGTTTCCTGTCTTACACACACACACACACACACACACACACACACACACACACAAATGCACACATCAGAAATCTATAGAGATCTTGGAATCCAGAATTGGATAATTATCTACAGAACAATGAAATGTGAGAAGACTAATACAGGAATCCAAATGTTGACAATATTAAAATAACAGGAACTAGCCATTATGTATATTTCTTGCTCTGTGTTTTATTCTTATATATCTAAATAAGTGTTAGCTACATCTGAAATAGAAATATGATGGTGAATATTTGACAGATCTCTGCACATTCAACTCAGTTCCAGAGCTTAAAACTGGATTTATTTCATAGGTGAATGTCCAGTAATACTACCTGACAGAATAAAAAAACAAAAACAAATAAACAAACAAAAACGACAAGTCAACAACTCCTAAGCTGTTGACCATTCATTTATTTTTTCAGCACTTCACATAAAAATTAGTTAAAAAGATCTTATTTCAGAAATATTTCTTTAACATATTGAAAACACTCTTAATTTTTAACTTGAAATCCTATTTTCTTTACCTTGAGAAATATATATTAATAAACAGCACTGTTGCCAGGCATGGTGGTATACATCTTTAACCCCAGCACTTGGGAGGCAGAGGCAGGCAGATACATGTGAGTTTGAGGCCCTTATGGTCCACAAAGAGAGTTCCAGGACAGCTAGTACTGTTACAAATAGAAACCCTGTCTCAAAAAAACAAAACAAAAACCAAAAACAAAACAAAATGGCATTGTCTTGTCAGAATTTTACCATCAAATTCTCCCTTGTATGTATTCATTCATAAAATGTTTCAGTGATTGTACATTGAGAATACCATAAGCCAGGTGCTTACTAGGTGACATGCATGATCAGAAAGATGGATGCAATCTAGATGGTCTTTCAGGTGACTTTTGGGTTGGATTGGCTAAACCAAAAGTGGTCAATAAGCAAGTTAGAAAATTGCTTAGAGCAGAAGAGAACCAAAACATGACAAAAATAAAGAGGGGTTGATGGGAAGGTTCAACGTATTCTTGATGCTGGTGCTTTCTGGCTCTCCAACTGTCCACTCTGCTGCAGCTGCGGTGAACAGGTTCTTTTGTTTTGTTCTAATTTTCCAATGGGATCTAAATGTCTACTTCAAATCTTAAAATTCTAGAGAAAGGAACTTCCCAAAAGTTGTAAGTCTAAAACGTTTATTACAATGTGGCTATAATGTAGATGTGATAAAGTAGATGGAACCCAGCACTCAGAACACTGAGGCAGGAGGATTGGCAGCTCACACCTACCTGGACTATAGGAGTCCAGTCCAACCCGAGTGCTATAGTGAGACTGTCTCAAAAATCAAACCAACCAACTAAACGCATGATTATGCTTTGTTATTCTAACTGCTATGGATTAAAATAAACGGGATAAATTGCTTTGCAAAATATTCTTCAGAGCAAGATTCTAGAGAAGGAAGGAACAAAGCTTATATGTGGTGGCTTTTATAGGCATGGATGAGTAGAGGCCTGAGATGAAAGATGTAAGCCAAGATGTCAAGGAGGTATGTAGAGAAAGATGGTGTCCTCAGTCCTCTTCAGTGGGAATTATGGCTCTGAAGGAGAACATGGAAGAAATAAAGGACAAGAAGGCAGTTGCCTGAAACATTGGTGTTCAGAATGCTTTCCCTGTTGGTCACTTTATTGAAGGCACTCCTGGACCAGGCAGGGACACAGCACCGCTGACACCTGTAAGGTACTGCAGCTTTAATTCTGTCCTTGTGGATTTAGTGCATTCATGAAAATTGCTCAATAGAAACATTTGTGATTAAGGCTTTAAACACCAGAGACAATGAGAAAATCAAGTTCGCGTGGCTTTGAATAAACTCTTGGTTTTTAACTTTAAAAAAAGGTAATGGGAAAGCAAGATGGCTCAGCAGATAGAGGTACTTACTGCCAAGCCTGATGACCTGAGTTTGAGCCTTAGGACTCAGGACTCAATGTGGTAGAAAAAAAGAACTGACTCCTGTAAGTTGTCTTCTGACATTCACATGCATGCATGCATACCAGGGTATGAGTATGTATGGGCATGCATACATACACACACATATACACACATACACATACACACACACACACACACACACACACACACACACACACGCACGCACGCACGCATGGTTTTAAAAAAACTGAATAATCTTTTAAGATAATTCTGACAAAATTTTAGGTTTTATATTTTAAGAACAATATATTCAATGTCATCATTTGGCTCAAACTTGATTCCCAGCATAAGGTTTTCAGCACCTCTTGTATAATTTCAACAAAATAACTAAAATTCATTTTTTACAAAATATTATATATTTTAAAGATATTTTTATGTGCTGTTCTGTGGGTGGGCCTGTTTGAAGCCTGAGTAATTTTATGATTGTGAAAAGTTTATTTCAAGGGCATCAATCCAGGTGGGTGTGATGTGGCGGCTCCAGTAAGATGTGGAAGTGCAGTCAACTGTTTCTTTCTAGTTTCCTGGTTTAGTTTTCATATCTAGTGCAAGTTCTAGGAGAAATATCTGAACGTCCCTCACTGCTTCCACGCTGAACTACTATCATTTTCCTTCTTAAACTACACATCTCCCCTCTCACTTTTGTGTTAATGTGTGTGTGTATGTTCAGGCAGGGTTGCACATGTGTCTATGGGTTCACAAGCACACATGTACCCTGGTGTGTGGAGGTTGAAGAATAATCTACAGTGTTATTCTTTAGAAACTTCCCACTCATTTGTAACACAGAATCTATGTGGCCTGGAACCTCACCGAGTCAGTAGTAGCTGACTCAGAGTAGCTGATACAGGAGTTTCCAGATACTTGCCTGTCTCTGACCCACCTTCCCCACATGGACCCACCATTGCAAGGATTCTAAGTACACACTGCTGATTTGGTTTTGCTTTTACAATGAATTCTGGGTAATTGAACTCTGGTCCTCATGCTCATGAAGTAAGGATTCTACTCACTGAATTGTGTCAGCCCTCTCTTTCTCCCTTTATGTTTTCTTTTTTTTTTTTCATTACTTACACCCTCCCAGTTTTCCTCACTAAAAGTGGCTCAGTTTCCACTAGTGAAAGTTTCATGACATATGAACCCATGAGCTGCAGTAATCAGAGTGGTACAGGGAAAGGAGAGGGGAGCGCACAATGCTGATAATGAGTACCGATTATGGATATATAAAAGTTTGCCTGCCTATTAAACATCTGCTACCTGGTATGTAAGCTTACACGAACATCTGCATTCTTCTTTTCCAAAAATCACAAAACAGAACAATTTTACCAATCTGTGAAGTTACTGTGAAAATAAAATAATGGATATGAGATACTTAGCATCATGCCCAGCATGCAGCAAAGTTTTAAAGAGAAGAGAAAAATAAAGCACGGCTGAAGATATAGGGAATTATACCTGTGTATGTATTATTTCACCAAAGGGTAGGACAAACCCTTTAAATTTCAGCTGATCATCTTGACAGTGCTTCCAGTATGTGCAAAATGGTTCAATCCCTCCAAGCGCAACTTTTACCACCCCCTCTATGTTGCTGCCCATTTGCTGAGAGCCTGAAACATAGATGTAAACAGTCACCCAACAAACATAAGCATTCCATGGTTATTTGTATGTATTGTGTAAGATTTATGTTACTTCTGACATGAACTTTTCCCTCTAATGCTAATGAAGAAAACTGAGGAGAAAAATATTTACATTGAATTTCTGATACAGAAGAAAGCCTTTGTGGTAACACCAGTTTAACATTATTGTCACCATGCAAGGTGCAGCTTTGAGACATATGTAACAGTAAATAATATGTTAGCATGGTTATTTTTCTTTTGAGTCATCCTTTTAAAATGCTATTTTTAATTATTTTAAAAATTTCATATATATATGTATGTATGTATGTATATATAATATACATTCATCACATCCCAACCCCAATTATTGTTTCTTTATTCTTTCTTCTGTCTCCAGGCTTTTTTGATGCAAACTCTCCTCCTGTTTTTATGTCTTGGGTTTGTTTGTGGCTCACTGCATTTCATTAGTGTTGCCTGCATGAGCATGGGCGGAGTTTACTTATTTGAGCAAGGACAACTTACCAGTTGCTTCAACACTGAGGAATATGGTTCCCCCTCTCCCAGCAGCCTCCCTGTTGATTTTGACAATGGCTGTTCTAGTTCACATCCCAGTTTTTGTAAAAGCTCCATTTTGTCCACAGGCTGGACAACATTTATTTTTATTTTTCTCAATAAATGCTATTTTACTGGAATGAGAAGTTCTCTTGCTGCAGCTTTAATATGCATTTCTCTGATGGATACTGGAGCAGACTATTTTTTTCCTAATCAGCCATTTGGGTTGTGTGTTTTGAGAACCAGGTCTTCATTTCATTGGTTCATGAATTGTGCATTGGTTGTGTTGTTTGGTTTCTTATTGTCTGATATGTTGAGGCTCTGTTTATATTCTAGATGCAAAGAATAGAAAATGATATTAACTTTATTTTTGTAGCAACAATAATGATTAGACAGGCAGAATTCACAACATTTACTAACCATTCCTACCAACTAGTGAACTACATTTGTATGAACAGTTTGTATGTGGGTGGCAAAGGCAGTATTCTGCGTCTGTGAGACTTATACTTCTTAATATAACAACTAATACAAAGACTGCCCAGTCATAGACATGTGTGCCTGTGAAGTGGTACCAATGATGATCACATTCCTTTCAAATCAAAGTTCACCATGCCAGATCTGGTACACTGGCAAAGAAGATAACTGGACACTCATTAATACATTGCCATGGAACATTCCAGCATTCAAAGATACTTTGTTTACTCCATGTATGATAAAAAATGATAAAATCATGAATACACACAAACACACACACACACACACACACACATTCACACACACATACACACACTGCTGTTTCATATAACTACATTATATAGGGAGAAGTATCTTATATTGTCTATACTTAATAATAGCCAAAGTAGACTATGTTGTATTCCTGCGTTTATTTTCTCACGTTTCAATCTTCTGTCCCAATTCTGTCTCAAATCCCAAGAACTGCTTTGCTTATGGCACTAAAGGGTTTCAGCACCTGAGCCATGGTTTGGGGAAGTAGACCTCTAGATGCTTACTCGATCTCTCTCTCTCTCTCTCTCTCTCTCTCTCTCTCTCTCTCTCTCTCTCTCTGATATTTTCTTCCTTCCTTTCCTTTCTTTCTCCCTCCCCTACGCATCCTCTCTTCTATTTCGGAAACCATGTAGCTTGATCTGCTTAAGGGGCCCCGTGGCAGTGGGATCAGGATCTATCCCTGGTGCATGAGTTGGCTTTTTGGAGCCCAATTACCTATGGTGGGACACCTTGCACTTCTTTGATGCAGGGGGAGGGCTTAGACCTGCCTCAACTGAATGTACCAGACTTTGCTGACTCCCCATGGGAGGCCTTACCTTTTCGCAGGAGGAAAAAGAGGAGGATCTGTGGTTGGTATGTAAAATGAATAAAACTTAATAAAGAGCCAGGCAGCGGTGGCACACACCTTTAATCCCAGCACTTGGAAGGCACAGCCAGGCAGAACTCTGTGAGTTCAAGGCCAGCCTGGTCTACAGAGCAAGATCCAGGACAGGCACCAAAACTTCATAGAAAAACCGTCTTAAAAAACCAAAAAAAAAAAAAAAAAACTTAATAAAAAAAAAAAGTGAAAAAAAAAAAAAAGACTTAGAATAGATACCAAGTGCTGGACCACCCATAGTTAAGTACAAGAGAAATAAATTCCCACACTGACTGCCTAGATCCATCCATCTCTGGCTGCTAAAGCCTGGAGCAATATCACACTCAGTTTGAAGCTTTAAGCCTTTGGGTCTGCTGATCTATTCCTCGGAATTTGGTCAATCATAAACTTGGGTCAACCAGGACAGAACTTCTCTTTGCAGAACTTGAGTCTTACATGTATAGAGATGGATGACCCCAGGTAGGTGGTAAGTAACAGGAGAACCTCAAATCTATACAAGTAAAAACAGTATATGATAATCAAGAGCTTGAGAATATGTGTGTTGTATGGTCAGGTGTGAGCTTCATTGTGAGTTCTGAAATGGACTGTGGTATCGGTTATAAATTTCAGAAAATACAAAAACCTTTGTACCATATTTTTAAGTGAAAAATATGCCATATAAATTATACTTTAATAGGCTGTTAATTACAGTATAAATACATACTCAGGTTGTGAGATTGTATGTATTTTATAACATTGAATAAAAGAAACATAACCTTGCCTAAACTGCAGGGAAAAGAACTATCTGAGTTATAAGTCCCCAGATGATGGCAGCTACTTCTCAAAGCCTGACATATGAAGTCATACAATGAGGCACATCAACATTTTCTCACCATTAATGAATTGTATGGAAGGCAATCTAACTCCAGTTATTTTTCTCAAAAGTGATGAACCCATTGACCTCTGAATAAGCATTTCTAGTCTTAACCATAGACAGTAACAATGCATGTTTATATCTTTGGTATTGCTACAAATAATTTCTTCTGTCCATGAGTGTAGAAAAAAAAGCAAACTTTTAACACAGTTGTGCACTTCAAATTGTAGTGGGTGGTAGGACTTTTAACGGGAAAATATCAAAATTAAAATGTGTCACATTCTGTAAAAATGTTCAGTCAGATTTTGTCTCACTGGTATTCATAAATTTAGTTTCTGTGTTTATACTTTCCCCTGGGAAATTGACTTTCAATGAGTTATGAAATTTGAAAATATAACAATAAGAGATAATGCAGCATTTGTAAGTACATCTTGAGAAAATACATGTTCTTTCTTTCACCTCTGCTGTGTGGCCTGTTATTATTGTATCACTGGGTACTAATCAGATGCATTTGTTCAGCACTGTCAGCTGGGGTGAGCATATGTCAACCAGCAGAGAGATGTAATCGTACTCCATCCAGGTAGTGGGAAGTTAATGCATAGCTATTATTCATAAACCATATAGACAAAGACAGAAGCTCTTAGAAGGATAGAAAGTCATAGAGTTCACTTCTAAATTATACATTTAAGACCAAAGACTGTCCTTTGCATTTGAAATTATCGGAAATTATTTACATCACCCCAGAGTCAGATAAAAATATACCAGCAGCCTCCAGGAACACTGACCAAAGAATAGGAAAATGGAGACAGTATCTTGCAAGATGCCATTTTAATGGGTTTAGGTGTCTAAGAGATGTTTTCCCTCAAGACAATGCCGTGGGGATCTGTGCCCTAGAGAATGTTTATGATCAAAGGATTCTTTAAGGTTTTCTTCACATAATTCCTAAAGTCTACATATCTGACTGTATGCTTTGACTTTTCCTGTTGTATGAAATAAGACTGGCTTATATGTGAGCTTTTCTTTACATAGTATTCACATAGCGAATTAGAAATATCTTTAAGGTGTGGCTGGGGAAATTACTAATCGAGCAAAGCATTTGAAGTGCAAGTATGTGAACCTGAGTTGAGAACCTATGTAATTGTGATACATATGTGTGTGTGTATAGTGTGTGTGTGTATGTATGCATGACCCTGTGTTATATTATGACAACAAATGATCTCCTCCTATTTTTGTTCATAAATAGCAATGTTTATAAAACACTTATGTTGTCCATCATATTCTATAGATTGGCCACAAATCTGATCCTTTGAAATAAAGTTTCTAGCATGGATCAGAAGCTGGTCATATAGCGCATGTTAAGTCCAAGGCAAATGATAAAAACATGAGCCACCAATGCTTCTACTTGAAGAGTGTTTGTGCTGCACGCACTCAGTAACTATTGACCAAAGCAAGTCATGCAACCAAGCACAAGATCAAGGAGAGGAAGAAGGATTCTGCTCAAGGGTCACGACAAGTGACATGGCCGTGGACATGAGTCTCTCAAATGAAGGAGCATTCTCTCAAATGAAGATCTGAACAGTGTTATCTAATGCTGGGTACATTTTTGGGAATTAATATTTTAAAAGTTTCTATTTGTGTATGTATATGACGTGTGTAGACACCCTCAGGGGCCATAAAGGAGCATCCGAGCCTCTGTAACTAGAGCTACAGGTAGTCATGAGTTATCTATCTGTATGCTGGAAACAGAACTCATGTCCTACCTCAGAGCCATCTCTCCCACCAGAAAAAATAAACATTCTTAAAGAGATACAGCTTAGCTGATTTTCCATATGGTCTTTAATAAGTATTTTTATTCATTTAAAGTGATCTACTTTAACATCTAATTCAGCCATAACAAATTTGATGAAAAATGTATAGTTTTATAATTAGACTATTTATATTAGAGTATTTATGACAAATATTAGTATAATGAAAAATTGAAGAAATTTATTTGCCCCAAGTCTGAAGGTTCTTTGAATTTTGTGCAGGCTAATTCATATTTTTAAAGTTATTTTATTTTTATTACTGTTTATGTATCTGTGTGTGTGTGTGTGTGTGTGTGTGTGTGTGTGTGTGTGTGTGTGTGCGCGCGCGCGCACATGTTTGCAGTTGTGGGTGTTGAGAACTGAACTCGGGTCCTCAGCAAGTCAGCAAGTGTTCCTAACCACTGGGCCATATCTCCAGCCCCCAAAGTGGTGTTATATAAGGAATACAAGGAATGAGAAGACACTGATTTATCATGTGTCTCCTGTAGAAGTGAAGGGGAGAGTCTGAGTGACAGGAACTACATTTTACCAATGAGTGCTATGAATAAAAAGATAATACTTCATTTTGTGGAAATTATTTTAGAATAATCACAGTGTTAGTGTACTCAGTTTCTATCTGCTCTGTTTTCCCCTGGGACAGGCTCACAGCTTGCACTTGGAGTTGTAAGTATAATCTTTAAAGCGTAAATCTCCGAGTTCAGCATGGCAAAGTAGATGAATGGATTCCATTACTGTCGTTGGAGGCCATGGTGTTAAATTCTCTTTTCATTTGCCTCAAAAATGAAGCCCTAAGCAAGTTTTGCAAATGGCAAGAGTAATAACAGTTCAGCCATGAACCCAGGACTCCTAGTGTTAATGTTCTCATTCATTACAGCAACTCTTTCTCCAACTGAAGTCATTTTCCAAATGGTTTCTAGGCCAAGCTGCTTAACATTAAAAAGAAAATCTAGATTTTGGTTGCTTTTTTTTTTACTTTCTCTTTTTTATTATTCTCTATTTCATAAAATTACAAAAGGATTTTCTATATAATTTTTCAATGTTTATGAGAATCTTCCTGTTTTATTATTTATATTTGATGATGGAAATGTAAGATCCCCACAACTGAGGAAATCACAACTGGGTATTTTGTAACCTAAAGAAAATAGGGTTAAATTCAATAGCTCTAAAACAATGATCCGTGAACATTGACTTAAAAATAGGTTTTATTCACTTGCATATCATCAGTAGTGTGGACATTCATGGTGTCACGAAAAAGTTGAAAGAGTAAAAAAAGGTGCTTGTGAGGTGGTGAAGTTGGTAACGGTACTTGGCACATGGCCTGGGTCTGAATTAGATCCAGGACACAAGTGATAAAGAGCGAAAACTGACCCCCACAAGTTGTCCTCCAAATTCCACATAGACTCTGTGGCATGTGAACATGAACATATTTAGCAATAAATGAGTATAATAATTTTGTAATGTGTATAAGAAAAGAAAGAAAAGTGAAAGCCACTGTTAACCCAGCTAAGCTGTGAGAGATGGACAGGAAGTCTACACTCCTTCACACTCTCTTCCTCCTCGGGTTCTTGCCATCCTACAAATGGAGAACCCGAGTCTTTAATAGATGCCAATTCAAGAGACAAATAGAACCAGACATGTAATTCACAATAGGCTACACTACTTCTACTTGTCCGTATTATCATCTTCTTGTTCCAATTAAATACCTATTTTCTTGTTGGATTTTTATTTCTAATTCCCTTTCTTATAATTTTCTTTTTAATTTATTTTTATTCTTAAGAATTTCATACATAAATACTGCATTTTTTATGCTCAGACTGCCAGTCAGTTACAACTGTTGGCCAAACGGATTCAAGGAAAGCAACAGAAACTCAGATTTTTATCTCAGATGTTCTGATTTTGGTATGTCTTTCAAAGTCAATTGAATATTTGGTAACAAGTCTCTCTGGTTAATTATATTTTCCATTCCACTTTCCTTAAGTCTTATTACACATCGTTAAAAATTTATATGTGTGTGTGTGTGTGTGTGTGTGTGTGTGTGTGTGTGTGTGTGTGTTACACATGCTGTGTGGGTGCAGCAGAAGACAGGGTTTCAGATCCTCTAAAGGTAGAGACACATGTGTGCTGCTTGAGTAGGACACTGGGAACTGAACTCCAGTCCTGTGAAAGTGCTGTGTTCTTACCGTTGACCCATTTCTCCAGCTCTTCTCATAATATATTAACAAGACCAGCAGAAAAAGCAATTAGAGATCAGGACATCAAAGAAAGCTGCCCAAAAGTTCAATATATGAAAGTAGATGAACAATGCTCCTTGTCTAAATTCTGAAGACACTTATCCCACTTTGCTTGTTAAGCCATTAATATCCAGTAACAAATTCAGATTTTCTTGACTTCAAGAAATCTAACCAGGTTTTTCTTGTTGCTATTTCCCTTTGCTACAGGTGTTTCTCCTTCATGCTCAATAGTTATTTCAATTAAACTGTCAGGATACATTTAACACTTTTCAAAACCTGGCATGTAGAAACCAAGCACAGACAGCCTTTTATGAGATGTTTGGAGAGCTTGCAATGAACATACAAGTGCTTTTCTTCCATACATGATTTTGATCTGCAAATGAAAAGCACTAGGAAAATATTTGGTGCTCCTAGGAAAATCAAAGATTTGGTTAATTTTATATAGATTCGAAGTTGAGTTTCAATAGGTGCTGAAATTAAAAGACAGGAAATTTTGCTTCGCAAGCTCTTCGAGGAATGAGTTATTAGTGGCCTCTTTGAAATGGCCCCCAGTCATCACTTCCAGAGGCATTTAATGGTTGTACTAGATTTAAATCATAGCTTGCATGAGCAGGGATACTTGCTAGCTATATTAAGACCTAAGTCAGCACTGTCCACAGCTGAGCAAATCAGTTTATTTGGTGGCTGCCACCCAACTGGAAAAGGGTTGCAGCTCTCATTGTAGTGGTGATAAGCCATTTCTCTTTTGACCTGAGAGAGAAGCTCCTTTGAACATCTTCCATTGTTTTGCTCTGGTTTCTAGTTTTAAATTAATCCCTGAGGATTGTAACTCATATTACAAATTAAAACCTTATTGTAATAATTTTAAATGATTATATGATTTTTCAATTGAAAGCAATTGGTAGATAATACAGCTTGTGAACTGAAGTTCTTTCAAATAGTCCCAGCTGCATTTAAAGTATAGATGCCTGATTGATGGCTTCGAATTTTGTGCTTGGAGAGGGTAGGACTAAAGGAGATTAAAATAAAAATTGCCTTGGGTATTTTTACTATCATTAATAGCTGTATTTATATGACCAACATCATTTTGACTATCAGATAAACTTAGCAAACCACTGACTTCCAACCATAAAAACCCTAGGAATACTATCAGATAACACTCCAGCTATGGCTCCACTTTGACCACCGGGTGTCCATTGTGTTTGATAAATGCATTGATTACAGTTTTTCTCTGCTTCAAACATTCATAGGAAGCCCTCCATAATGAAACATGCCATTGGAGGTGAAAGGTTCTGTGTCTGGGGTTCGGGCTCAAGAGAGACACTGATACGGACTGTCCTTTTTATATGAGACTTTGTTAGAAGAGAGATTAACACCATAGACAGGCAGGCAGAAAGCAGCATGTAGGGGCTCAGAGGAGAGATCAGGCCTAAATAGCAGAGTGGGTGTTACTTCTTCTAGATTTCAGAGGAAAGAGGTGAGAGTGAGATTAAAAATTTCTTTTTTTAACATATGGTTGACTGTTATTAGCGACAACCAGTGAACGCTCAATTAAAAAATGTCAAGTAATCAATTAACATGTCCCATGGTGGCCATTACTGAAGGTCTCCAGGGCAGTGAAATCTGGTACCTAGAGAAACAGGTTTCTTTACTTCTAGGATAAAAATTACTGTAGTGTTCATCCATAAGGGAGGAGTTTTACAAGATGATATGTGATGGCAAATAAGAAGAAATTTGTGACCCTTTGCTATGGTCAGTCATATTTAGCTCAGACTATGCTACCTCTTCTTCCTTTGGGAATGAGAAACAACTCTTCTCATTCTCATAGTGTTTGGCATTGATAAGCTCAAACTCTAAAGTTAATAACAACTGTAATTTTTATAGAGTGACTTCTACAGTCAGCATAATGTCATGGTAACAAAGCTACCAAGGAAGCCAGGGATTCAGAGTACAAGATGGTTGGACTCTCTATCCTATGCCTCTAAGTACTAGCATTTACTGTTCTGCCACAGCAGTACAAAAGCAAGGAATAGAAGAGGTAGAAATTCAGATCTAAAAAAAAATGCATTCTATTGTTATTTATTTTAAGATTTTCTTTAAGAAGTATCCATGTTACTAAAAATTATTTGAAACAAACAATTTTCTAAAACAAACAAAACATTCTTTAAAAATAATCACAATAATCCTTCAGAGGCAGCAGTTCCTCCAAAAAGATCCATAATTTTTTCTTTTCCTTTTTTTGTTTAAGAAAATTTGTTATTCATTTTACAGACTAATCGCAGATCCCCCTCTCTTCTTCCCTCCTCCCACTTCCCCCACCAGTCTTCCCCCCAATGGAACAACCCCCATCCCCTCCTCCAAAAGAATAAGGACTTCCATGGGAGTCAGTAAAACCTGGTACATTCAGTTGAAGCAAACCCAGGCCCATCCCCCTGCATGAAGGCTGTGCAAGTTTTCCCACCATAGGTAATGGGCTCCAAAAAGCCAGCTCATGCACCAGGGATAGATCCTGATCCCACTGCCAGTGGTCTCTCAAACAGACCAAGATACACAACTGTCTCCCATATGCAGAGGGCCTAGTCCAGTCCCATACAGATTCCACAGCTGTCAGTCTAAAGTTCATGAGTTCCTACAAGCTTGGTTCAGTTGTCTCTATAGATTTTCTCATCATGTTCTTAAAGCCCGTTGCTCATGTAATCCTTCTTCCCTCTGGACTCCCTGAGGAGCTCCACCTGGTGCTTGGCTGTGGATCTCTGCATCTGTTTCCATCAGTTACTGGATAAAGGCTCTATGATGACAGTTAGGGTATTCGCCAATCTCATTACCAGGGTAAGCCAGTTCAGGCACCCTCTCTACTATTGCTAGTAGTCAAATCTGGGGTCGTCCTCATGAATTCCTGGGAATTTCCCTAGCACTAGGTTTCTCCCTAACCTCATAGTGTCCCTCTATCAAGATATCTCTTTCATTGCTCTCCCACTCCATCCCTTCCCCAGCTCAACCATCCCGATTCCTCATGTTGTCATCCCCTATCTCCTACCCTCTATTACCCCCCCTTTTCCCCAGTTTACTCATGGAGATTGCATCTATTTCTGTTTTTCAAGGTGATCCATGCATACCTTTTAGGGTCTTCCTTGTTTCCTGGCTTCTCTGGAGCTGTGGGTTGTAGTCTGGTTATCCTTTGCTTTACAAAAGATCCATATTTTATTAACCAATCCTCTTCTGTTTTTAACTACTTTTCTAAGTGTGATGTATGCACAAAGTTCATATAACATATGATATAGAGTTAGTGGGTAAATAATCTAGTACAAAAAATTATTCCATCAAGTATTATTTAGGATGAAGATAGGTGCTGTTTTTTATTACTATTTTCTATATTTCAAAAGTATATTTGTGAACATGACAGTGTTTTATTTGTCCTAAAGGGACCTATTACTTTTCAAAGTGCAGAAGTGTAACATAAATGTCTATTGTTGGGAAACAGATAAAATAATGAAGGAGCAATGGGAGAGTTACAAGGAGATACATTTAATAAAGAATTTGGTTGAAAGGCAGCATGTTTCAAATATAAGAGTTAAAAATAATTTTAATGAGGAAGAGATCATGAATATCACTCTGTGGTACTTAGGCATTGTAGGAAAATATTTGAGAGTAAATGATGTGAGATTTGAACTATCTTTCAATACATTATGACATCATTTCATATAGAAAAAACATTTTCTAAATATCATGGGATGGCATAGACAGCATCTACTAAGTTAAGTCTATCACTTGCTGAGCTAAATGTATCTCCAGTACACAAAATACTTGGCATAAAATTTCAAGGAAAGTACAATGGGAAATCCACAGATCCTCCTTTTACATTGTCATTCCCAGAGCCTTCTTATCTAATATGAATGCTTATTAATGAACATCACTTATTTTCATACAAGATATATTACATTATCTTTCCTCTAAAATTGAAATTCTTGTCTCCATAAAATTAAAAACATTAGGAATTTCACACTTTTTTTTATAAAATGACACATTTGGTTTTAAATGTGGCATTTTTCTCAATTAAATGAACTAAAACATTCTTTATCACTTGTTTGAATTATATGAGACTTTTTCCAAAATGACATTTATGAGCAGTACTTTCTAAATCTATAAAATTTGTTGGAACTAAAACTCACTTTAACTTTGGGAAGAGATAATTTAATATTTATTTCAACTGCTTAAATTTATTGTAAGAAAAATATAAGTGTACAATAAGATTATTCTGTCCTCTTAAATTAACATTTAGTTATGAAACAAAAGGAAATTATCTTATGCAATATAACAATTTAAAATTCATGACCCAAGTGAACAGTAAATAAATATGTGCTATTTTTTAGAATAACGGAATACTAAACAGGAAATTATTGATGAACACACACATACACACATACACACACACACACACACACAAGAGAACATCTCTACTGTCATGTCATTAAAGGAATGTGTAGCTCTACTCTAATCTACTATTAGAGATATGGACTAAATTGTACTGTGATTTTTTTTTTCCTGGGGAGAAGTGAAAAAATGCCTATTTATTCTAGATAGAATTCTGATAACAGTCCAAAGAAAGCATTTTCCCCAAGTCAAAGTTGACAAATCAGTGAGTTTATTGAGCTTATACAGAGTGCATGAAGTAGGGGTTATTTATAGGAATATCATTGACTAAAAGGCTTTGTACTCAAAAAGCTATATCCTTGTAGGTCCCAGAACTATTTGCCCTCAGTTCCACCCAGTCCCTTCTTACCCAAGTGATATTTACTGCTTACAAACCATGTAGAGGAAGGACTCTTGTGGATGTTGTAAATTTCATGAGCTTCCTGAGTCTTGTACATTGTGTGAGTTTCCTTACACTTGTAAAGAATTTTGTTATCTTCTCTAATCTTATCATTGCCTTTTTCCCCAGGGAATGAGTATTTCAATTTTGAGGAGCTCACTAGTCAATAACTACCACCTTCATGATCAGCAAAATGGAAATAAAGTGAACCCTTATTACTATAATTTTAAAGTTGCTGGGGTATAGATATTTATATTTGAGATGATGCCTTAAAATGGCAACTTCAATTTACAAAGTCCCTAAGTGGATTGTCCTCAAAGTGCCTTTTTACCTTTTACTTATATCCTAGAGTCATGGTTTTCAACCTTCCTAATGCTGAAACTTTTCAATACAGTTCTTCATGTTATGGTGACCACCAGCCATAAAATTATTTCGTTACTACTTCATAACTATAATTTTGATATCATTATGAATCATAATGTAAATAACTATGTTTTCTGATGGTCTTAGGTGACCCCTGTGAAAGGGTCATTTGACCCTCACATTGAGGACTACTACCCTAGAGATCGGGATTTACCAAGAAAACATGTAGGAGTCTATTAATAAAGCTCAATCATAAGAAGAATGAGTTTGGACTAGATACATACAAATGGAGCTAAAACTCTAAAATCACACTATTTCAATGTGAAAGTGGGGACAAAAACAATAGACCAATTTCAGCTCTGATAAGGGTAAAATAACCTTCAACCTTTTTAATCCATAAACTTTTATTTTAGATAATGAATTAAAACTTGCCTGTCTTCATGATCTAAAAGCATAAGGTGATTTTAAATCCACCCAAGTTGACAGTGAACAGCCACCATTTCAGAGGTCCAAACACTGAATTGTTGGTTTACTTCTGGGAAACCCAATGGGAAACAGAGGAATGATTTCCAGGGAGAATGGGGCAATGATAGTTCACTACAAGAACTCCTCCAGAGAAAGACCCTTTCCTTACTTCCATTCACAACCTACCCCCTCCCTCATTGCCTCCCTATGCCTTACCTAGGCCTATGGACATGAATAAGGAGCGGGGAGCCTGAGAAGCGATATGAACCACCCACCCGAGCCCAGCCTTATTTACTCATCTTCAAAAACTAGAGTTACTAAACAGCAATTCCTGCAGACTGCCATATCATGAGGTGGGAGATAAGGTGGCAGCGTCAGCTGTCCAAAGGAGAAGATTTAGCTGACTTTGGTTAACATGTTCCCGAGTTCTAGCTCTGTGATGATGGACATCTCTCACCAAGAGTATTGCCATGGTTCCTCACTCTCCTTCTCTCTCTCCCTCTCTAACTCTTCTGCTTGGCTGCAGAGGTTATGGTAGATCATGCTTTTAGGGCGGGATCTAAAAGACATTTAGAAACGACAGGGCACCTTCTTACTACACTGAGTCCCACAGAAGGCTGGTTTATCCCTTGCAGTATGTGCTACTGGGTACTCCAAGAGTTCAGGACATATTATGAAATTCTTTTGGTCGGAGCTACCTTAAATCTTAAAATTTCATTCCATGGGGTCACACATGTGAAATCAAATGAAATAGGGGTTGTTGGTTCAAATGAGATTTGAAGGGAGGTTGACCATTCTGGAGATTAGTTTTCCTTCCTTCACTGAGAGAGAACCTTTCCCTGGGTTACCCTGCAATGATTATATTTTTCTTTTTTGACACAGTTTCACACATACCCAAGGCTGACTTCCAACTCACTGTGTAACCAAGGATAAACTTGAACTCTTGATCCTTCTGCTTTCCTCTCCCAAGTGTGGAGAGAAACGGTGTAGGCTCACAGGGTCCTTATTAGACACATTAATGCAGATACGGTGGGTTTATAGCTGAAATCTAGAAACTGAAATATCCAACATAGAAGGATACCTGCATGGAGATGGGTGGGGATTTCCATATTTTTGTAGACTAATAGAGAGCCATTGTTCAGTGACTTCCCATGTTGTTTAATATAAAGGGAGCTTAATCCCTTTTTTTTACAGAGGGTCTGAGCAATCATTGCTCCCGTACAAAGGAACGACAAAGCATTTTCCTTCCACTTTTTACCTACAGAAAGAGTATCATGTAAGCACTGTTCATTCCCCCAAAGAGGCTGCTATGGAAACAATGCATGACAACAGAGGAAAGTCAGGCTCACTGTGCTTTGAATAAAGAGGGGACATTTCCACAGGATTGTCAGTTGTACCTGGAACAACCTAGTAGTGACAGGAAATTATACGACACAGTGAAACTAAGGAAGACAGCGTGAGAATTCTGTTTCACTAATTACATTTTCTCAAGGCCCATAATTAAAAGTCAGCTTGAGGGCAGCCACCAAGAGAGCAGATTTGCTCTCAACCCAAGGTGCTTGTACATTGGCCGCTCCTGCCAACTGCTTTTGCTCCTTTAGGTCAAAGGGAAGAATTCATGTCATTTTAGGATTGAATAAATACTCCCCCCTCCTCCTGCTTATATGAAGGGATTCATGATTGTAAGCTGTAAGATTACATACAAATGGGGAAATTGGCTTTGGGGAAGTTGAGCTTGCTGTGAAAAATCACAGCACCACTAGATTACAGGACTGTGCTTGGCCTTACTAAAACCACTCCAGTTTTGCCTGCAAAGTGCCCCAGATTTCTCCCCTTTTCTCACAAAGCAAGATCAGCAGGCCTCAGTGCTGCCTGCACTGTGTGAATGGCCAGTTTCCACAGCAAGCTCAAAACCTTATTTGAAGTTCTGGCAACTGGTCTGATCTTGACACTCTGTACGTGATGTTCACCTTTGCCTTCAACCACACGTTCCCTTCATATTCCTGACAACAGGATGTAAAATAAAACATGCTTAGGAAAGCTGATGTAAAAAAAACTCATCATGCCTTGTGCAAAAACAAGAATGGCACTGTGATGCCTCTCTTGGTGGAACATTTTAATACAAATTAAAAATAATAAAACCTATGGGAACCACGTGTATTACGTGTATAGTACTTCTGAACTGTCTCACACAAATCAGTAATTTTAGGAAATACTTATCAGGGACATTAACACTTTCTGTTGAAATTTGCAGGCATTGTCTGTTAGCACAGTTCAAACTCATGACAGCCCTTGAAATCAGAGCTTGGGGCATTATGGGCATGGGTTCAGAGATGGGAGACTATGCTTACCCTTAAGGCTCTCTTTCTTATTATTTCACCTGAAAGTTCTTGGTCTAGCAGATTACCTCTGCTGTGGCTGAGCTAGAAATCCAATATTTCCTTGTGCTGATCAGTTCTGAGCAGTTCTTATTGATTGCTCAGAGCTTCTTTGACCACCTCTCTCAGGGCCTCACCTGGAGAATATACAGCCTGCCTTGCGGCAAATGATTTCTGAGTAGCTCCAGGGATCCACACTCTTCATTTTCATGGGACCCAAACTGCCAGTTTTCTCCTCTCCTCTCAGACTGCAGCCTTATCTCCTGTTCTGACTCATGATATCCACTGTTTAAACTCAACAAAATACCAATATTTGGTTAGTAGAGACTCAGGAACTCTTGAGACCTGAGACCTAAGCTTACCAATTTGCAATGTCTAAAAGCAGCTCTTGTGTTTGTTTTATCCATTTGGCACTTGTTAATAACCCAATTTTAGCAGGAATTAGATTTTTTTAATAGTGGAGAAAGAAATAATTTCATTGGGAAACTTTTCTCCTCAAATTATTGGACAATTGATAGTTACCTACTATGTTAAATTCTACCATAGATGTTAAGTCAAAGAAAAGGAGACTATCTAGCCTGTAGCCCTCGGACTTTGTCTACTTGAAGCCTAGTGTGTATGACTTAGCACAAATAATGTCTACAATTATAGACTAACTCCTCATGACTCAGTGTACCTCATCCCAATGACTGGAACTCAAAGAAGATACTAAGACAGCCATTTTTTTCTGTCTAGGTGTGGACCTCACACAGATGGCAGACAAGTGAAGACCAACAAAATCCCTTCAAGTGTTGTGAGGAAGCTATTTTAAGTGTTGTGAAGGAAGCTCTAGTCTCTGAGAATTCACCTGGAGTCTCTGTCTCTCTTTCTTTGGGGTGAATTTTTAAAAGTAGCATTTTTCTAATACATCTTGTCTCTCTCTATTTTTTTGATCTGGTCAATACTGTCATCTTCACACTTTTGGCTTATCAGTCTCTGTGGTAAGCATCTCTGTCTCTGTCTCTGTCTCGCTCTGTCTCTCTCTCTGAAAGTTCATATATAGTAGGGTTTGTGTTAGGTCTCAAAGAAAGCCAGGACAACAAATGGTCAACTGAGGTGCCTAGTTAACATACAAGAGCAGAGCTGGCTGCAGGGCTCTCTAATTACCAATACCTGTTAGAGTTCTGGCTCCTCTCAGACATTCAAATATCCCTGTTCTAAAGACATTCAATAAACTCCTGGTAAAATATTAATTGAGTATATTTTAAAAATTCTCAAGAATTTAAGTGCAAATCAAATGTTAAAGTTGTTCAGTCTTAAACCCCAGGACAA